>LPNX010548417.1:83423-111148 GCA_001517045.1 Pseudotsuga menziesii
AGCCCAGTGGAGGGGGTGAACTCCGTTATCAATTTCTGTTGGTGACTCTGGTTTTGTGTTTTCTGTTTGACATCTGTTTATCAGTCTTGTTTTTCATTCCTGCTCTAAGCATTTAATTTTTGTTAATGCTGTTCCATTAATTGACCTGTTACACGCATTCTTTTACAACAAACTTTTAAAGCACTAATTTGAGATCCTACGGATCACACATACTCAAGAAGAAAACTATCCACTACAGAAAAGAACTACACCAATACGGAAAGAGAAGGATTAGCCATGGTGTATGCTCTACAGAAATTCAGGCACTACCTGCTAGGTGCCTCATTCAAGATGTTCACTGACCACTCTACTTTGAAGTACTTGGTCAATAAGCCAATGTTAGGGGGATGAATCTGCAGATGGTTACTCCTATTTTAGGAGTATGATTTTGAAGTTATTGTCAAACCAGGGAAATTAAATGCCGGACCAGATCATCTGTCAAGGATAGACTCAGGAGAAGAGCCAAGTAACCTAGAGGACAACTTGCCCGATGCGCAGTTGTTTTCTATTCAGATTGCAGACGAGTACTATGCTGATATTATTCACTTTCTCACTACAAGATGGGCACCTGTTGAGTTTACTAAGCATCAAAAGAAGCAGTTGGTTGTCAAAGCAGTAGACTTCACCTTGATCATAGGACAGCTATACAATTTAGGTCCAGATGAAGTCCTGCATAGATGCGTCATGCCGCATGAGAAAGAGGCCATTATCAGAGAAGCACATTCCGGTACCGCAGGAGGTCATTTTGCAGGAAAGCTGACTGCACAGAAAATCCTGACCACAGGATTATGGTGGCCTACTTTGCATAAGGATACTAAGGAATTTTGTAGATGCTGTGATATCTACCAAAGGGTTGGAAAACCTTCGCGGAGAGATGAAATGCCACTGCGACCACAGGTTACGCTGCGGGCATTTGACAAGTGGGCTATATACTTTGTGGGTCCCATAAACTCACTAGGAAAACGAACTGATGTGAGATACATCATCACAGGAACAGAATACCTCACCAAATGGGTGGAGGCTAAAGCAGTAAGGAATTGTGATGCTACTACAGCTGCACAGTTCCTCTTTGAGAACATCATCAGTAGATTTGGATGTCCAATAATTTTGATGAGCGATCAAGGCACCCATTTCTTGAACCACACTATTGAGGCCTTGATAGAGGAATTCCAGATACAGCACCATAAGAGCACTCCTTACCACCCGCAAGCTAATGGTACAGTGGAGGCCTTTAACAAGATTCTAGAAAACACTCTTACTAAGATCTGCAACAGCCAAAGAAACGATTGGGACCTCAGGGTTAATGTTGTGTTATGGGCTTCCAGGACGACATGAAAGAAACTCACAGGACATACACATTTCAGCTTGGTGTATGGACAAGAGGCTGTTATGCCTATGGAGTATATTATGCCCAGTCTAAGAATTACTCAGATCACCGGGATGACAGACACAGATATGACAAATGAAAGGCTAGTGCAGCTGCTTGCCTTAGAGGAAGACAGGTTCATCGCAGGATTCCATCAGAAAG
Organism: Pseudotsuga menziesii; assembly: GCA_001517045.1. Taxonomy (NCBI): domain Eukaryota; kingdom Viridiplantae; phylum Streptophyta; class Pinopsida; order Pinales; family Pinaceae; genus Pseudotsuga; species Pseudotsuga menziesii. Next base: position 84,991 of record LPNX010548417.1, read on the forward strand.
TGCAGAAGGCATGAGAGAAATCTTGGCATGACAGGCATGTCAAGAACAAGATTTTTCAGATAGGAGACCTAGTCCTCCTCTACGACAGTAAGTTTTTGAAGTTTCCAGGAAAATTCAAGATGCATTGGTTGGGGCCATATCAGATATAGCAAGTTATAGAGGGAGGTGTCGTTCAGCTCAGCAAACTAAACGGGGAGGTTCTTCCCACTTTCATTAATGGTAGTAGGCTTAAGCTTTACAATGCTAGCCACTCCATATCCCAGCCTTTACTCAGATAGTTATGAAAGTGCAGATGTCCAGTGTAGTTGAAAGGAGGCATCGCACCGATAGTTAGTCTACACCTAAAAAAAAGAACTGTTAAGTTTGTTTTGTGTAGGTGATGCGGTGTGACATCGCGGTAAGGTGATGATTCCCCATGCCACGTATCCAGTTTTGAAAAAGGACAGAAGGCCAGTCAAATCGTCTTCTGACAGGCAGTTAATGAAGAAATGACTGGTATACCTTACTATAGATTTGGCAACAGCATAATAAATTTTCCAGATATAGTAAATCTTCGTCGAGACCAGTGCCTGCACACAGGTTTCGAGGGAAATTTGATCGGATTTCAGCATTTAATAAGGATTGAAATGATGGGTGTGGTCTCATCCATACAATTAATACCACCGACGGGTTCAACCTAGATGACCGTTGCGTCCGGGATTATGGCCTTCAGCATAAAAGCAGAGATCATTCATTCAGGACGGTTACTTTTGCAAGCTCTGAGAGCTATAGAGTAAGTTGTTAAGTTTTCCCTGTGCAGAGCTAATTAAGTCACAGAGTGCTGTGATTTTCCTATTTCGCAGCCATTTCCAATCCATATTATTGCACCAAGTGGGTTCTATCCGAGCAAGAACCTTTAGAAGACATTGTGAGACAATTCGAGCGTGGAGGCCTTGTGTCCGCTATGGCGACACCACCCAAGAGTATGAAACCAAGTTCATCATAAGCTAGACAGCTACCAAGGATGAGGAGGCAATCTTAGATAACAGAAGAATCCAGTCCAGAGCTGAAGGAAGAAGTTCATAGCACACTAGACTACATTGTTCCACGAGTTGACAGCACACCAAAGGTAAACATTCCCAAGAGCAGTAAGTTTCCTGTTCTTATACCACCAATTGATTCTCGAGTAAAGGAAGATGGAGATCTATTTGGATATGCCTCCGTTGTTAAATTTGTAGATTATAACCTTAGAGACATAAGACATATCCTTAGTTCCAGCCGGATCATTATCTGACGATTCAGAAGAACCCAACGACAGGTGCAGATGAATATGTTCCTATGGAACATGTCCAGATTCTTGAGCACTCAGGATTGCTCAATTTGTTGAGAATACCACATTTTGGATGAGGTGCAGAGGTTAATGCTGTGGTGCACATCCTACTCTCTTGTGTACATGGAGGTTACCTCTGGGTAGGTAACAAGTTCGACCTAAACGTCGACCTAATACACCGCATCACTGGGTTGTCCAAGACTGGTAAGGACCGTAAGACACATATAATAGGAAAGACCAAGGATTCCAAGCTACCACCAGCCCTAATTACCAAGTATAAGCTATAGAGAGGAGGATGGGCTTATGATATCGCCAGCTTAACAGACGATACACTCATATTTACAGCCGGTCTACTTGCAGGAAGACTGTTAACCAAGGTTCGCCCAAAGGAAGTCACAGGATCAGTAATTCACCTTTCCATACAAGTTGCAGAAGGTGAACAGTTCAATTGGTGTTTATTTTTGTTAAATATTTTTCAGCAAGATTGTTTGATAGCCCAGGATGAAGCAAACCACCCCTTCCATTTCTTGTAGTTGCTTATACTATGTGCATTCATCGGGTGGAAGGAACCGCCCCATACTCAGTTTTGATAGCTAGCAAGTGGTGAGCCCAGAGGCACGCGTTATACCAACTTATGGGAGACCAGAAGCCCAGCCAAGAAAAAGAACAATATGATAGTATTTTATGAGTACTATAAATTGTTGAAGAGAATCATCCAAGAAACACCATGGATCAGCACGGAGACTGTGGACATATATGATAACCAGCTTGATTTTATGGTAGACCACCATAGAATCTACCTGAGGCCAAAGAGGTCTAAAAGGGATGATTGGGCTAATGGTTGGTTCAGGATGATAGCACAGGATGTTGCAGATGTCATCAAGGAATTTGACGATGAGTGGAAATAAGCATTAGAGGATACCACAGCACCACCATCAGGTACCGCACAGACAAACCCATCGGACAAAGGCAAAGACAAAGTGGGGTCCCAGACGCAAGATACAGCAGAAGTGCCACTACCAGGAGAAAAGAGGAAATATCCACAGCAAGTGCCACCAGAGGCATAGACGATAAAGGATGGAGAAGAAGGGACACCAGAGGTACAAAAGAGGAAAAAGCAGAAAGCCACAAAACTACCTTTGAAGACTGCATTGACAGATGATGACTATGAACAAATTGCAGCAAGACTAAAGGACGAAATGGATGGCACATTTTAGGCGATGCAAGCATCATAGGGAAAGCTACAGGGGGCGATAGATCAGCAGATTGTGGAGTTAAAAACATTAACCAAGAAGACTGCCACGATGCACACTCAGTTAATCAAGACACCCGCAGGAGAAAGTTCAAAATAGTCGATTTCCTGCGAGGAAATCTTGGCAAAAGATCACATCAATACAGTCTTAATACCACCAGGGAGCATCTGATTCCCTGCTTCAATGATGGACGTACAAATACAGATTAGGCAACCTCACGAGGTTTACCTTGCAGAGTTTCACGTTGATCGGTTACAGATGATCCAGCAGCAGTTAAGTGCAAAGCTTAGAGATAGAGAGCTTGCGACTTATAAACAAAACACACAGCTGAAACAAAAGAATGCAGCACTCACCGCAAGTTTTCAGATAAAGGTGGAGGAGTTAAGAACATATGAAGAAAGAGAACAGGATCTCAATCAGGTCCTACAGAGCATCGCATTGGACTTACCCCAATGTAACATTGAGTTTGCCTTGCTTATCACGCAGAAGGTAAGAAGAGTTGCAGACAGAGCAAAGGCTCTGGAAGAAACAGTAACCAATATGGAAGAAGACCACAAAGCATAGATTGCTGAGCTTGAGGCTCAAGCATCGGGCACCCCCCAGGCAGACAAGGAAGTGAGAGTAGAGTCCTTTAGAATCATTTTCGTACAGATGAAATCGCGCATAGATGATGCATAGTCAGTGCTAGCTGATGCGACGAACACATGGTCGGAGTTAGATGAGCATCCCAAGAGAGTAGAACTCCAACAAATAATTCAGCAGATAGAGAATGCCACAGCAGCAATGAAGGAAGAAATCAAGAGTTTAGGAGCTCTTGTGAAGATGAGAAAGATGACAGAGATGAACCACTTGCAACAGGAAGCGCAGCGGTTGAGAGCAAAGGAGATACAAATCAATAATCTGCTTCAACCATATCAGGAACAAATCACAGAGCTAGTCGAGGTGGTTGAGCAGAAGGTTAAAGAGTTCACGACAAGCAGAGGTGAAATTGATGCAACAGAAGACTCCAGCATTAGTCAAGCTACACTTGAAGCGGCATAAGAGTGTGTCGAAGCTATGTAGAATTAAGTTGCAGGACTTCAGGACAAATTTAAACGGAATTTGCAGGAAGCCAAGGAGAAGCTACAGCAGGAGAAGCCCGATGTTAGTGGCTCGAGGACGAGCCACAAGTAAGTGTTAAGGGACTGTTGGAGTAGGGTCCCACAACTACAGTAGAAGGTACCATTTTGGAGGATAGATAGTTTTGGCAAAGATATAAGAGATAAGGTAAAGCTACGATGCCGTAGCATGTTTCTAGCTGCAGATCAGAGTCAGAAACTATGACTATCAAGACAGAGAAGTCAAAGAAGACGACATTACTTGAGTGACTGAGAAGAGAGAGTTCACCCACTGCATTCAAGGCAGCGGCAAAAGACAAGAGGGCTCAGCTACCCTCATAAAGGAAAAAGGGAAACGAGGCCAAGGTATTGAAGATGAAGGACAGAGCACGGAAGCGGCGCCCAGTACCCATGGTCAGTGTCAAGAGGCATGGAAGACTGTAGAGAGAAGTGGTGTGATAGAAAGTGGCTACTCCAAGTACACATATGCCGACTATCACTAGTTAGGGTTTTGGGTTACTGTTGGGACATCCCACAGTGTTGTAATGGCGAGACCTTAGGACCACCTATAAAGGGATGTATTTTGTATTGTGAAAGGTTAGCTAGTTAGTCATTGGGCCTTTTACCTATTCGGATAACCTGTAGCTATTCAGATAGCCAGTTAGTCATTGGGCCTTTTAGCTAGTCGGATAACTTGTAGCTATTTAGATAGCCAGTTATTCATTGGGCCTTTTAGCTAATCGGATAACCTGTAGTTATTCAGATAGCTAGTTAGTCTGTTAGCTCATAGTATTTTGTATTGTAATAGAGTCGAGCTCTGGTTCTGTACTCAGTCGGTAGCATCTTACTATAACCAGCAGCTGGCTCATAGAAGCATGGATGTAACAATCCACAGCGATTGACAGAGAGAGAGAGAGAGAATATTGTAAGAAGGAAATATAGAGAAAGAGAAGAGATCTAGGAGAGAAGGGCTCCCAGCAGTAGTGCGGAGTTACCCAGAAGATCTCTAGCTACACAATAGGTTGTAGCAGAACTGTGCACTCTCTCAAGATATAATAAACATAGTTCTGTGGACGTAGCTTCTACCCTAGAAGTGAACCACGTAAAACCATTGTGTTATGTGATTATTTCATGTGATTGTGCTTTACTTAGTCGATATCTGTTATCTGTTACATGAATGTTGTATTTCAGTTAGTAAATGTCTGTATGTCCTCATTCAGTTACAACATTATTGAAGGTTAAAGGTGGATTTACATGTATCAAGAATCTACATATGAGTTTATTAGTACAAGTTTCACACAGTAATAAGTATGTTAACGTGTTTTCAGTATACTTGTTCGGCCAGTTAAAGTATAGTTGGGTTAGAATGTGTTGAATTGTGGAAGTTCAAGTCAGAGAGTTTAATATCTTGTTGAAAGTTAGCCAATTAATTCCACCCAGTGCGATAGCCTTTGGACCGTGAGGGTCGCAGTGGGCCGTATTATAGAAGATATCGCGTTGACAGTAAGCGATATCGCACCGTCAGAGGAGCTGTGGTATGAGATAGTACAGATCACGGGTTAGGAGGAAGAGAGAATTGCGCATCACTAGAGTTGCTGTGATGCGATAGGAGTCCTTCCCCTATCAGAACCCGTGAGGAATAGAGACTGCGTGTCGTGGAGAGAGACCTCACTGGCTAAGAAGAGCTGCGAGACCCCAGGATGCTACAGAACCTGGTCGAAGACATTTGAGTCTTTGGCCAACCCATTAGAATCACTTCGGATGAGACTTTAGGCCGCTCCGCGGTCTATCGCCGAAAGGGCTAGTGAGCTAGGGGTGTTGTTGGTACATTATAGTAAACCCGGGTCTGCCCATAGAACCAACATGTCACTCCTGGAGTTTTGCAAAAAAGCTTCTGTAAGGTTGAATAATGAAATTGACAAGACCCAGAAAAATATATGGAGTTCTATAAAAATATGCACCAAGTCCATGATAAATACCAACTTTATTCGGCTGCAAAGATCACTAACTTCCCAAAAAAGGACCAACATATGGCGTATCTACAATATAGACTACATGATGTACAATACATTTAGAAAATGGAAGTTATCAATGAAGAAGATGTTAGAACTTGGGTTGCACAAGCTTCTGTCAATAATTATATCTTGGAATTCTTATGTAGAACTGCTCCAGAAAGGGTGACACGCGTGGAGACCCAATTGTCTGAACACGAAGTGACCATGCAAATGTTGGAGCTGATAAATTACAAGACTATCACTGAGGAAGCCAATGCATGGGGAGAATATATTTCAAGCTTGGATGGGCCCACTTGAAATTTTTTGTCCTTTTGTGTATTTTTTCATTTTCTAGTGTAAATCACTAAAAGACGAAATTTTGGAATTCCTAGGGTTAGGGAAGCCCATAATTCACTAGATGATAAATTGTAAATGTATTATAAATAGAGGTAGAGAGTAGATTTAAAGGAATTTTCGCTAGCACAAGGAGGCTGGATTATTTTGTAAGGAGAACTCATTTTTTCTACTAATAAAGAAGGACCTGCTTGTTGGGAAAGGACTGCACCGGGATTTAAATGGAATGCGTGGAATCTCAAATGTGAAATTAATTCTATTTTGGTTTTTGTACAACTGTGAGATCATTTTTATTTCTTATGAATTATTTCTTTGACGATGAATGATTTTATTTTATGTATAAAAATCTGTGCATGAATCGAGTAATGAATCTTTTATTATGTCAAATCTCTCTTTGATAATCTTTCTGCTATTAATATAAATATGAAATTGAAGCAATTATCTGCAATATTATTATGAAAAATTACAGCACATTGCTCCACTTCTTTTAATTTTTCTCCCTACGGGGATAGAATAGATTGAACTAGAGTAGAATAGAATAGAATAGACTTGTTTAGATTCATATTTGAAGAAGTAATTGAGAAAGAAGGAATGATAATATGGGAGGTAAGAAGCTACACATTACTTGTGAGGTTCCTAATCATCAATTACATGCATTTAGTTTAGGCATTTTCATTTACTATTCTCTTAAAGAAAACAACATAAATAGTGGATCGGGTCATAACTGGTAAAGATTTAAAAAACTTAATCTATGGTAGCCGGACCGTTAACCGAACGGGTTCCCCACAACAAACGATGAAAGATCTAATTGGGATTGATTATCGAGGAGAAACCCTACTGTCAGTAGCTGGATATTTTCTAGGCATCAACAAATTTGGTGCTAGAAGGAGGGCCACCAGCACATGGATGGCAGAGGAAATACGTTGTAAGAAAAGACTCCATTGGAACAACATCTGAAACGTCTTTCCCTGAAGATTTTATTCTTGAATCGAAAGAACAAGAAAAGGTAAGTTCTAAATAATAAGACTCAGAATGTTTGTACGCTATCCCATTCAAATAATTTGATCACTTTCGAAGGCATACAAGATCTTACATTAAGAAAATTTGAGGTTTGAAAGTCATCCCCGCGTTACCAAGAAGGCAGGATTCCAAGAAAGAAATCTCTTATACTCAAGACTCGATCCTTGTAGAAAAATTGGAAGAATTGGTGGATCTATCTATCCAGGAAATCACTCAACCTCTTGATCAGTTGAGACCAGAGTCTCCTACAACTCAAATTTTTCCACATTCTCCACCACAATATCCACCTCGAGTTATGGTTGCAGATGTTAATCAACCAGCATGGAGGGCCATCCAACACCAACACCATCCAACACCATCCCCCTCTTGGGTCATTCAACTGGACATGTTTGATGTTAAAGTTATAGGGGATATGAAGGATGTGTTAATTCGATTGTTTGCAGATCCTAGAGTGTGCCAGTTCATAGATATTATGGTGGTAGATATACCAGAGGCTTATGGATTAATTTTGAGCAAAGAATGGTCAACACTAAATCATTACTTTGCAACTAATTAGCCTCACATGTGTCTGCCGTACAAAAAAATTCAAAATCAGATTAAAATTCTGAGAGAACCACATATGAAACAGAACATAACCCTGTTGGAGGAAAATAATGAACTGATAAATTTCTCTTATTCAGTTTTAGGAAACTACTTTTTAGAACTTGAACTAGAGAATTACCAAGCTAAGGAAGTCAGTTGTGAATCAAATATGCAGTCTGATCTCCTTTGATTTTTGTGAACTGATGATATTGATTGTAACATAGTAAATTTAGTCACTTACATAGGAAATGATGCTAACCAAGTAATTTTAGAACATAACTTTTGGATTTTATATTTTGATGGTTTGAAAACATAAGAGGGATCAGGAGCAGGTTGTGTTCTGATTGATCCTAAGAAGAACAAACATTTTCTCTCTTGTAGGCTAGAGTTTGAATGCACAAACAATACAGTTGAATATGAATCTCTAGTCGAAGGCCTTAAAAAATCCATTGAACTAAATGTAAAAAATTTAAAAGTTTTCGGTGATTCTAAGATAGTTGTTAGGAAAATTAGAGGCACAATTCACTGTTTATCTCCACACCTTAAAGGATATCAAGTTGAAGTATGAAATTTGATAGCACATTTTAATGTATTTAATATAAATTCAATTCCCATATTACAAAACGCTGCAGCAAATTTGTTAGCTACTTCTACTTCTAGGTTAGTGCCAACTAATCATAAGTGTTCTATTGAAATTATTTTTAGGCCATCAATAGCTGATAATATCACAAATTTGAGAGTGTTTGATGATGATGAACATATTATCAATTTTTTTACCAATGATGAAGTTTTCAAACAATCTGTAATTGACGATGAAGAACATTAGGAAGATTTACAAAATGGAGACTCGAGAGGTGACTAAAGGAAATTTCATGCCCAAAGGAGTAAGGATACTTGAGGGAATGTTTGATATACAAAACAAATTCAGAAAACCAGCCAATATCAAAACCAACAGTTCATCTATGCAATATAAGCTGATAAATTTGGGGATGGAAGTTAAGCCCAAGTATGTAAATTTGGGAAATTGTTGCTCGCCTACAGAAAGGTGTCGGTTCATTAAATTGTTTCATCAATATAAATATATATTCGCCTATACATATGAATATCTAAAAAAATATGATATGCGCATCATTCAACATATGATTCCTATTAATACGATCGTAAAACCATTTCAGAAACAACTCAAGAAAATGCATCCCAAGTTAAAGCCTTTAATTCAAAGTGAAGTGAAGAAGTTACTAGATGCAAAGATTATTTTTAGAGTTCGACATTCCAAATGGGTGGAAAATTTAGTTCCAATAAGAAATAAATCAGGTGAGATAAGGTTGTGTGTTGATTTATGAAACCTGAATAGGTCATCAGATAAAGATAATTATTCAATTCCACCGATGGAGAAAATCCTTCAAATGGTGTCGCACACATAATTGTTCTCCTTATTAGATGGGTTTTCACGTTATAACCAAGTATTGGTAGATGAACAAGATAGACTGAAGACTACATTTCACACAAAGTGGGGAATGTTCACTTATAGGAGAATGTTGGTTGGCCTCATAAATGCTTGAGCAAAATTTAAGAGGGCCATGGAAATTGCATTATGCAAACTAATCGGCCACTCTATAGTGGTATACTTAGATGATGTGACAGTTTTTTCCAAGAAAAGAGAAGAACACACTTTTCACTTGAAACATATTTTTTACCACTGTAGAAAATATGGCATATCTTTAAATCCAAAGAAAAGCATTTTCGTGGTTCTCGAAGGGAAACTGTTGGGTCATATCATCTCAAAGAAAGGGATCTCAATAGACCTAGAGAGAGTTGAAGTTATATCTCAAATCCCCTTTTCCCATAATAAAAAAGATATGTAGTCATTCACGGGCACAATCAATTTTGTTCAAAGGTTTGTAGCGGATTTTGCATAAATTGTAAAACCTTCGCAGCAAATGGTGAAGAAAAATGTACAATTCAAGTGGACGGATATTAATAAGGTTGCTTTTAAATACATAAAAAAAATGATAGCTCATGCACCTTCTTTAAAGATTCCATATTTTGAAAAATATTTTATTCTATACACCTTTTCTTTGGATAACTCTCTCCCAACAATGCTCACTCAGAAAGGAGAAGTGGGCTATGAATACCCAATATCATTTATCAGCACTGGGTTACAATGGGATGAATTGAATTACCCTGCTGTAGACAAACAAGTGTATGCAGTTTTCAAGGCAGTAAAACAATTCAGGCCTTATATTTTGAAAAACAGAAGCAAAGTTATTGTTCCTCATCCGGATTTCAGGTCCCTCTTTGTACAGAAAGAATTGGGTGATCGAAGAGGAAATTGGGTGACAATGTTGCAAGAATATGATTTGGAATTAAAGTTGGATACTATCATCATAGGTCAAGGGCTATGAAAGTTTCTTGTGGAAGGTCATCCCAATGAGTATTATGATTGGGAAAACGAAGCTGAATTAAATTTCATTGATGTATGTCTCGTTTTTATTACTCCCGAATCATTGTACAAAGATTTAGTGCATTATCTTCAGCAAGGACATCTACCAGAACATTGGAACTCCAAGCAAATAAGGGCACTTCGTTTGAAGTCACCCTCTTACCAGATAATCCATGGAGTACTTTTTAAAAAGAACTATGATGGAGTTTTCCTTAGGTATCTTGAGAAGGAAGATGCATCCAAAGTAGTTAAATAATTGCATGGTGGTCCTGCGGGAGGACATTTCTTTGGAGATACTACTACTCATAAGATTCTCAGAGCTGGCTACTATTGGCCCACTCTATTCAAATATGCTCACGCTTATGTAAGAAAGTGTGATGTGCGCCAAAGTAGCGGTGGTAGATTATCAAAGGCAGTTAGGCCATTACAACCTGTTATTATATCATAACCATTTGAACAGTGGGGCATAGACATCATTGGTGAAATCTATCCAAACTCTTCACCACAACATCGGTATATCCTTACGGCTACATATTATTTCACATGATGGGTTGAAGCGGTCCCATTGCACAAATTGAACGAGGATGTGGTCATCAAATTTTTGCAAGAGAACATTATGACCATGTTTGGAGTTCCAATTTCCCTTGTTTTTGATAATGCATCTTATTTCTCATATATTAAGATAGCTGAATTTGCTTGTGAAAAGGGAATAAAATTACATTATTCAACAAATTATTATCCTCAGGGAAATGGGTTAGCAGAATCAACAAACAATAATCTCATCTAAATTTTGAAGAAAACTGTTATTGAGAATCAAAGAAATTGGCACATAGCCCTTCCAAATGCATTATGGGAAGATAGGTTCACCCCAAATAATTCCTTAGGAGTTTCTCCCTATACTTTGGTATATGGGAAAGAATATATTTTACCCCTGAACATTCTTCTTCCATCATTACAATTATCTCAAGCCTCATGAGGATTCGATAATGAAATATTACAAGCACACATTAACACTCTGCTGAAACTTGAAGAATCCAGAAAAAAAAGTACAAAGATAGGTTTAACTGACATCAAGACATTCTCAAGAGATGGTTTGATAAACGAAAATCCGGGAAGGGGAACTTTGAAATAGGAGACTTAGTGTTAAAATGGGATCACTTGCATGACAAGAAGGGAAAACACACAAAATTTCAACATCTATGGGTTGTCCCCTATCATATTGCTGAGAAACTTGGCCCCTCAACCTACAAGTTGCAAGATTTACAAGGGCATGAAGAGAACCTTCCTGTAAATGGCCTTGTTCTCAAACAGTACTTCACCTAGGATTTGGGGAAATTTTTGTACATAAATAAAACATTTCTTTTCTTTTCTTGTTCTCAGTTAGTTGTTTTTTTTCATATTTAGTTTGATTCACTTTTTGGTTTTTATTTGCATGGAATAATCCAGCTCAATATTTGACGCTTGGAAACATAGGAATTTGAATAATCTCAAAGGTATTTGAAAATCAGGAGCTGCTTATGGGAAAACATACATGTTAAAGTTTGATTAGATTTGAGATTCTTTAATTATTGATAGGCTATAGAAAGGGAAGCTAATTTCAAGCCCACATTGAAGTCATTTTAAACCCTGTAAAATAACTAAGTCTCATGAGGTCTCGAGTACTATCTAGGGTCTCCATCCATCCTCACACTAAGATTTGTCTTAGGAAGCTTACCAGGATAGACCCACGGAAAGGAAGCAGGTCTGACGGATGTATGGAATTAAAAATAATCCCATCCTATGACTTGAAATCCAAAAGGATTATAGTAAAGAGTTAAAATTCCAAGACAAACAGTCTACATCAAAGAAAAAATGTTGGAGGAATAAACCAACAAGTCAAAAAGGTTGCTCAGAGAGGTTCTTCTTCGTCTGTGAGCTTGAAACAAGTTTATCAAAAAAGGGCATTATGGATGGAATAACCCAAACAAATTTATCAAAGTAGAAGAAGCAATCAAGGAATACTCCAAAGATAAATTTAATTAAAAGAAAGCATCAAAATAATTATAATAGCATGGGAATGAGGAACAAACGAATACATTTGTCTAACCTTGTTACAATCTTATGGAATCATATCTAGTGGCAACCAAAAGACAAAGGAAAAATGAATTCCATATTTTGTCCCCAAGAGAGTTATCAGGAATCCTAATCATGGTTACCCAACTCCCAAAAGGCGATAATCAATGTGATGCACAAGAATTTTCATCCATGGATAAGTCTAGTTTTTTAAACGATCTTGGAGAATACATTGAAGAAATTGTTGTTTATCCATAATCTAGTACCATGTAGCAGTCTTATTTTCCAAAGATAGTTTTTTCATAGATTTGTGTTCACCAGCCAGTCACCAATTGTTTTCCAAAGATAGTTTTTTTCTCAAATGCTTCCCTAATTTTTTTTACATTGTAGGGCCTCTCCTTACTTTTTTTATTGAAAGCTTACTTAGACTAGTTTTTCAGCCCTAGAGAATCCATCCTAAGCACTTGTTTTTTCCAAAAGGTTGAGCAAAGAATTTTTTTGGGCTAAGTTAAAAATCAAGTTTTTCTGCCGACATATCGGAGTAACTCGTTCAGTTTATCCAACGTGTCGGAGGAACTCAATCAGTTTTGCCGACATAGTCGATTTGGGTAGAAAACGCTTTTTGCGAAGCACCATTTCGGTGCAACTCACCAAAAATATCTGACACAGTCGAGAGTAACTCGCGAGTTACCTCCGATACAATTGGAGAAATTAACGAATGTTGCTGAAGGTGAATTGTGGCCCAGTGTTCGGGATTTTCAAGATTTTCGACAACATAGTCATGGTCAATGAAATGATAAGTGACAAAAGGTCCATCAAAATATTTTGATGAGTTTTCGTCGACGTGGTTAGAGGAACTCATTGTTTTCCACTGACAATATCGCATGAACTCGCATTCCACCATTGATGGTATCGGAGTCCTTTGAGAAATTTGTCGACATGTATCGGTGTTACACGACAACTTATCAAGTTTTAGCGCCAAATGATGTTTTGACCCCTATTAGGATTATTAATCCTCTCTTGAACATACTGTCTATTAGATTATTTAACCTAACTTAGGAATTTTGATTAATTAATTGGGTCCACTAGTACTGTTGGGTCCACTTGGCCTAATGGGGCCACATGTACCAGTTACTAGAGTGTGGGGAACACTGCTAGAGGTTAACTACCACTTACTGCATGTGCATGCATCAGTTTGGTTTCCTCCTAGACCAATCCCTACATCTTAGGAGCCACTGGGAGTCCTGGAACCAACTTCCATCGATCAATTGGAGTTGGAACTAGTTAAGCTTAGTTAACTTCCAATTACTTTCACTTAGATCACAATAAATTAGCTAGCACTAGTTATGCATGGCTAATGCATGGTTGCATGTGGACTAGGTGCCTTTTCCCACCTACCATCTCAGTTAGACTGAGTTAACTAGTTATTACTGATTGTGTGACTTGGTTAGACATCTGGGACTTAATATTTGGACTCCAATATTTATTGAGACACCATGAGTTAGCTAGTCAGTTAGGTACAGTCAGATCTAGTTGGTAGATTCGAATTTCTCCCTAATGCATTCAAATTATTCCTATGTAAACTATTGTAAAACTAGATTTAATTAATGACGATGATACTATAATTATCTGATCTATACTCATCCATTTCCTGTGTGGTTTGTTTTGTTTAGTGTGTATCTTCATTCTCCTTTTACTGCAATAATAATTCTTGGACTCATTTCTTGAATATCTAAATGGAACAACAATTTTAACATGGTATCAAATCCATTTCAAGAAGTCTTCATGTTTGTTTCTCTCCATTGAACATCAAAAGCAGTTGGGTTTCCCTAGAAGTCCCCAATCTTGATTTGCTAACTCTGAATTTATTCAGAGTAGAAATGTAGGTGTGATGAACCTTGAAAACATGTTCATATCGAGAGGAAAATCATGATTCTAACATAGTTCAAATCTTTTAGTGTTTTGCAGTGAAAATCCACAGGTGCTATGTAGCTTGTGTGAAGATTTGTGTTTTTCCAGTAGGAGAATTATGGATTCTCTACCTTCTACTCCTCGGATCCTTACACCCTTCAATTATATTTATTGGAGGGAAGATATGCAGCCCGCCTTGCGCAATCTTGGCTACTATATGATAATACTTGGAAGGTAGGTTGAGTCCCATCATATAGTTGAGAAGAACAAGTTTTTGAACCGCTTAGATGAAGCTTTCAGTTATCTATGCACTCATATATCCAGCAATATCCTCTTCCAACTTGAAGGTTTGAGGACACCTAGAGAAGAATGAGATAAGCTTGAAGACTTGTTTTGTAAGCAATATGAACTTCGGGGACACATTCTGGAGAACGAGTTGGTAGCCTTATGTCCCAATAGTTTTGAGACGGTAGAACAATTCTTTACTAAATTCAAGTCTCTTTCACTCCAATGTAGACAGTGTGGAATAGAAAGAAAGGATGAGCAAAATGTGCTCTCCATTCTCAACAAACTTGGTTTTGATTATTCTATATTTGTCTCAATATTTCATTCCAAAAGGGATTCCTTTCCCAGTTGGAAAATTCCCTCGCTTGATTCCTTTGTCGAGTCATTAATACAGGAGCAAGAGAAGTTGATTTGGATGGGAGTCATCTAGACTTCCCAAGATCAAGCTCTCCTAGTGACAAAATATAAAAAAGTGCAAGATAAAGGGAGACCTAAGGGGAAGGATCCTAAAGAGAATCAAAAGAATTCTGAAGGATCCTCTGAATCTAAGAAAAAGAACAAGTTTGAAAAGAAAAAGTGTCCCTATTGTATGAGGGGCTTTCATCTAGAAGACTCGTGCATGAAGAAGAACCTCGACCAGTTAAAATATTTATGTGTACAAAAAATATTACCCTTCCACAAGGTGTAGATATGTTTGATGATGAAGAGCATACTGAAGAAGATGAGATATGCTTGCATGGAAGCCTCACTTTGTTGAAGGCTTATTTGACAGATTCTGGAGCATCCAACCACATGGTTTCCTCCAAGAAATCCTTCATCACTTTCCCTCTATCAGGAGGACCTATAATTCATATGGGAGGCGAATCTAAAATCCTATATGTTGAGATAGGTGTAGATAAAATCCAGCATGATGATTTCATTCCCTCTCCTACATAAAATCAAATTGTTGAAGATGAAGAAGAAGTATATTTTTCCCTAGAGTCTCCTTGGAGTGACTCCTTCTCCTGTTGCTCTAGAAGTGTATGAGATATCTGATATATCATCTCATCACATGGATGATCTAGAAGAAGACATTCAAATCTACTTTTTTGAGGAAAAACACTCCTTCTATTCTTTGAAAAAATTCTCCAGTGATTCTTTAAATTTTGTGCATGGTTTACCAGTGATTGTTTCAGAAAAGGAAGATGAATTTGATTTCTCTATCTCTAATAATGTTTTTGATGTCCATATAAATAATAGCATGGATATGGTGGAAATAATATCATATTATAGGAGTGATCCATTCTCTCTCATTAATCTAGATCTTTCAATAAATTCCTATAGGATTGCATGCACCAAAAATCAGAATTTTGAAGAAGGAGAAAATTGTGCATCTACAATCTCAATGGAGCACAGTTTTGGATCTGATATGAACCTATTTGGATCTGATTTATTTGCTGATATGCAAATATTTGGTTCAGGTTTTAAGATTCAAGAGCTTTCAGTATTGCTTATAACTGGTTTCATCAATTTTGGTGTGACAAAACAATCACCGCAAGTCTCCTTCAATTTTGTTGTTGAGGATTCAATGTTAGTTCTCTCTTATGAGTTTTCTGATATCATATTTTGTGAATTATTGGTTATTTATGAATCTATATCAGATTATGGAGCTCAATCATTCACTCTCCACAGTCCCTGGGATTCTCTACCTTTGGTCACATGCTCATCTCCTCACAGAACTAGTAAAGAGGAAGACATTCTGCATCTTCCTGGACACTTGCTCCTAACACTTGGGGATGATTTTACCACTCATGGTTTTCTATTCAAGGCTGAAATATATAAGTTTCTTGGGTGTTCCTCACATGGTTTGAATTGTCAAGAAAATTTTCTCTCTCATCAGTTGATTTCAACTGCTCTACATGGGTCCAGTTTTCATCATGCAGTTTTTTATATTTCTGATTCAGTTGAGTACATTACTCTTCTTCCACAGAGGAAGATTCCTCTAGAAATAAATTTTGTTTGGATTAATAGGTTCACCTACACAGAACAACCAAGATACTGCATAGTTCTGCAAATAGTAGCAAAAAGTTTCACAAGTTTTTATTCAAAACTTGTATTCCTGCTTATTTTGAGGGCGAGGGGTGGGGGGGTGGTTTCCCATCAGGTTTTCCCCTATTTCCTCGGTTGTATTAAGCAGAATTACTATATTTTATATTTTATTTGGGTGACCTATGGCCTTGTTTCTAGGGCCACAATTGTCTAAGTTAGGATTCAGGGGGGGTGTTAGGATTATTAATCCTCCCTTGACCATACTGTCTATTAGATTATTTAGCCTAACTTAAGAGTTTTAATTAATTAATTGGGTCCACTAGTACCATTGGGTCCCCTTGGCCTAATGGGGCCACATGTACCAGTTACTAGAGTGTGGGGAACACTACTAGAGGTTAACTTCCACTTACTGCATGTGCATGCATCAATTTGGGCGCCTCCTAGACCAATCCCTACATTTTAGGAGCCACTGGGAGTCCCGACACCAACCTCCATCAGTCAATTGGAGTTGGAACTCATTAATCTTAGTTAGATTCCAGTTAATTTCAGTTATATTGCAACCAGTTATCTAGCACTAGTTATGCATGGCTAATGCATGGATGCATGTGGAGTAGGCACCTTTTCCCACCTACCACCTCAGTTAGACTGAGTTAACTAGTTATTACTAATTGTGTGAGTTGGTTAGACATACATGAGTTAATATTTGGACTCCGATATTGATTAAGACACCATGAGTTAGCTAGTCAGTTAGGTATAGTCATATCCAGTTGGTAGATTCGAATTGCTCCCTAATGCATTCAAATTCTTCCTATGTAAACTATTGTAACACTGGATTTAATTAATGACAGTGATACTGTAATTATCTGAGCTATACTCATCTATTTCCTATGTGGTTTGTTTTGTTCAATGTGTATCTTCATTCTCCTTTTACTGCAATAATAATTCTTGGACTCATTGCTTGAATATCTAAATGGCACAACAATTTTAACAACCCCACCGTATTAATTGCGACAACCACCGCATTAAACTATCCAACAACTGTATTAATGATTGTTTTATCATTTTTTATATAGAAATGGTGTTTTTTTATTTGTTTTTATCTCAGGAACGTCGTTTTGGAAAGCACCCAACCAAGGAAATACATATGGATTTTGTAGTTAGCCCAACATCGTGTCCATTTATACAGCTGACAGGTAGGTGTCTTGACTTGTACTCTTGTCATTGTTTTTTAAAGATCAAACGCTTTATATATCCATGTGTGTGTGTGTGGTAAGGGTTTTGGGTTAGGTGCGTCGTAGCGGGTTTTTACCATTGGTTAGATTTTCCCTCTCTATTCCACAACCCTTTTCCTGGTAGAAGAGAGTTCACTACCCCTAGGGTATTTCTGAGCAGTTTGCACAACTAGAATCACATAAATAGTGTTTTTCAAGAACTCCTTGGCCTTATGGCCATATTCACACCCTATCCGGTAGAATGCAATTTTGAGAGGGCGTATAGGTTTTTAACGAACCTTCTGACCTGCTAGTTTGTCCTTCATGAAATTTTTTCTAAATTTTTGTCACTAAGCTTGGGGTTTTATTTGAGCCTATTTTATGATTGTTTTAAACCCCGAGGATTTAGCACTAAGGTCACAACAGCCTATATGTTTCACATCCTATGCAATTCCCAAGTCATGCGTGTTGAGGGATAAGCATCCGGCTAAGAGGGGACTCATTGCAGGCTTAGACTCTAAACCTTTCTACACTTTAGAGACTTGGGATAGTTTTTCCTCGACCGGTGCATGCATGAGGATGGATTGCCTAAAACACTTCTTAGGTCCGACATCATTATGTAGAAGTTTTTCTATGGTTTTGGGTGCAAACCAAAGACTTCTAGTTCCTCCAAGATTCACCGGTTCGTCTCCCAGTTTGGATCAAGACATTGCCATGTTTTGTCATTTTAAGCTAGTTTTTCTTTTACCTTTGAAGGAATTAGTGGTTACAAGCCTTGGTGTCTCAACAAGTTTGAGATTAATAAATAAAAGATTTAAAAAAAATCTCATGAACTCCTTTAACTTGGATAAAGTCAATAAACCTTAATGCGCAACTGAACAAACAATAAAATGCTCATTTTCTACTTTGTTTTTACCGATTATGGTAGCGTATACACATGTGTTGATATTGTTTTCATTCGAACTCTTGTCACATCACAAATAATAGATTTTCTTTTCAGCATAGAATTCTTTAGTGAAATAATGCATGATTTCGTTACCCAAAATAGCCATGATATCACTAAGACACCACTCACCATTCTCGTATCATAGGTTATATTCTCACCAAGAAGGATTACCTCCTGAAGGACAGACTTGAAAATTCACACAATTCCTAAAAGGATCTGCAAGAAGAAAGTAAAGGTCAGTGAGGTCGATTCATATGTGGAGATCATATATAGGGCCTAAATTATATTTGAGGATACTAAGGCCATCACGAGATTTTCCTCATAATTCAAACGTGGAGAGATGTCCCAAATGATTACAGATTAGAATGTCCTTGATGATGGTCTCGAAGAAATGACCCTATATCAAAACATAAAAAAACTCAGGCATTACTAAGGCTGTGACACAGCTAGAACTTTTTCCTTGCTCCGAAGTCATCAAGTGGATTTTTCCTCAGATGAATCCTTCCATAATGATTATCTCTAATATAGAAGGGGAATATTTTGCTTCTTTCACTCCAACCTACAAAACCTTGGCTTGCAAGTTGTCCCCTGCACAGGTTATGATGACTGATGAGTGGGTCAAAAAGGTAGATATTGATATCTTGGATTGTTCCAAGAAAATTATGATAATAGGAAAACAACTGCGCCAAAATGAAATGGGTGAATATGAGTCCCTAAGCTTACAGACCCCTTTTAGGATCATAGCTTTGATTTTGAATAGGATTTTTGGCCGAGCAAACGAAACATTGTATAAATTAAGTTGGATTCCACTAATATATTATGTGGTGTTTGAAGGCACAATTTTCAACTGGGAAGACATCATATCATATAGTCTAGCATTCTATGTAGCAGCAACATAGGGAGGGATAACTAAAAAAAGGTTGGAATTTTACATGTCATCCTACCTGATTGACTACATTCTGTGTAGACACCCTTTCGCCAAGCTCAGATGCACGTGGACACACACCGAGACTCTTGTGTATGTTGCTTATCAGATTCTTTGGGTGCATAGGTATGTAGGTTTCTACAAACTTATTTACGAGGAATTTCTGATTCCCCTTTATGAGCTCATTTTCCTCAAAGAGCCAAATTGCTTATATAATGATGCCATGGATGTTATTTGCGAATATGGGGACTATTTTTTCTCACAAGAATGAACATACTTGAGGATGTATGGAGAATCTAAAACTCCATCCTTGCTGCCCAAATATGCCACATACTATATAGTCCATAAAGAAGCAGTAAAGAAAGTATTCATAAATGGAGTAGGCAAATTCCTCCATGACATGAAAAAGGAAACCTTCCCGCCACTACCTTTCAGCATAGGGGGTTACAAGTTCACCAAATTCAAAGGTTCCTCAGTGTTTGTAAGAGAGTTGGAAATTTTTCACTTCAGGGAGAAAAGTTTCTAGAGAAATGATTGTAGCAAAAGGGTTGCACAACATTGCACGACTGTTGGGATATGTTATGAATACTTAGATCACTTCAACAAAGATGAAGAAGTTACCGAAGAGAAAGTAACCTGAATGAGTTGAAAAATTGTTTCAAGAAGAAAGGTAGCACTAGCAATGGCAATAAAACATAGAAAAGGTTGTAGAAACAAAAGGAGGAGGCCTTGAAATTACCACAAGCCAAGGCAGAGAGAAAATAAGAAGAAGAAACATTAAGAAAAGAATAAGTGGAGAGAAAACAAAAGCAATCCAAGGAGGCAGCTGAAGAACTAAGAAATGAGGAGGAGCACAAGCTCAACAAAGAATTAGACTGAGAAACAACTCAGAATACCCGGTAGATCCTCCTACTTCATTAGGCGGCACAATCACAGATGACCACATTCCTTTTGCAGAACTTGGGCTTACTCCTTTCACCCCGTCTAAACTACACATAGTGGTGTTCTTAGGTAATATATTTTTTTTATAAGATGAGGAATACCATCACCAGAAGGTTTGAAAAAAGGTTAAAAATGGGATCACGGGCTGATGTGGTTACAGTGACTGAAAATAAAATCATGGAGGATACTCACAAAGACCCTAAGTTCATGGCCTTCGTGAATATAGCAGTTGCACAAGACAATGCTGATAATGTTGATCGGTTGATGGAAAATGTAGAGCACCAGAAGGAAAAAATGCTAAAGTTGAAAGATACTCTAGTTAAAACAAGAGGAGAGGGAATAGAATTAAAAAGAAAGCACGATGCCATCCTCTTGAAAAAAGAAATACTCCAAAGGGAGTACCAAGCCTTGGAAGCAGAAAAGGATTCCCTAGATGTATAGGTAATCATTATGGAGGGAGAGAAAAAGGATTTTGAAGCTAGGATCTCAGAACTGGAATCAAGAGAGTCCACAACAAGACAACATGTGGGATAATTAAAATCCCAAGTAGAGGAGTTGGTGGCACAAAGGGGATCTCTTGAAACTCAGCTTAAGGTAGCCAATGAGAGGCAGTTGGAAATCACCCTTTCTGTCACGAGGCCTACAAAATGTGGAGAAATATACACCAAGTTCAAGTAAATCTCTCAGGTGAAATTTATAAGGTAAAGCTGGTAGAAACAAGATTGAAGGAAATTGCAACAGAGTCACTTAATTTTAGAATAAGATGAATAAAATTAGTAGAAAAGGTTCAAAGCCAGCTGACTTGGGTAGAGGCTAACTCAACATTTCCTGAACACGGAGGCCTAAAAATAGAAATGGAACCCCTGGAGTTTTGCAGAAAAGATTCTGTAAGGTTGAACAATGAAATTGACAAGACTCGGGAAAAATATATGGAGTTCTATAAAAACATGCACCAAGTCCATGATAAATGCCAGTTTTCTTCAGCTGCAAAGATCACTGACTTCCCAAACACATAGGGTCTTCACTTAGTGAAACCATTCCATAGCATGTTCGTTCGTGGAATATGAAACAATACCCCTATTTTCAAAAAATATTGGAAAATACCTCCCAAAATCATTTTTTTTAACCCCCTCCAATATGCCTTCCCAATTTAAAAAACCTCTATTTTCACTATATATGCATGTATCCAATTTTTCATTTACATTTTTTATACCCCTTTATATTTCTACCTAGTATATTGACATGATAACCCACATGCATTCTATAATGCACCTTGCTTCTTTCGATGTATATTGTGGATGCATTCTTAATCAATTTTTGATCTCCTTGTCAAATTCCAAAATATATCATTTTTCTGGGATGATTCGACACATGCTAGAGGAGACCGGGGATACATGACACTTACGAGACATCATGATGGGATATCAAATCCCCGATTTCCTGGACAATGAGTGCATGCAAAAGAAAATAATTACTACATAAATATATAAACAATAAATACTCATTTAAATTCAATTTAATTATATTAAATTAAATAATTAAGGAAATGAAAAAAAGACACAAGGTAGAGAGACTGACACTAAAAATGGGTGGATATACACAATGCACAATCTGCAATTGTAGGGTCTTAGAGAAGGGACTTTGTCCCTCGTAAAAAATAATATTTTATTAATGTCCTTTGAGTATCAAGGTATTTAAAAATATTTTAGAGTACAATGCAAAAACTAATATTTACATATTTAAACTTGATATGAATTGAAACATGAAACATAACATGTATGGGAATCTATCGACTTGCCCATTCACTATTATCAACTCGAATTCCCAGACTGTCGATTCATTGTTATTAACTTAAATGTCCATTCTGCCCAATCTTTGTAATGTTGTAACAAAGAATATCTAACATATGAATATTAGTGAAATCAAGTATAAAATCCCATCTATAGGGCGATTGTGAAAAAACAAAAAGTACTTTAATAGAGGAAAAAATTGAATGCATTGAAAATTATACCATCTAGTACAGACTAGCACCCTCCCCTTTTGGTTCTGCATCAAAAAAACACTCTTACCTTTTTATCATCAACCCCTTCCAAATAATAAATATATATAGTAATCTATAAATTTGAACATTCACTGTTATCAACTTCAAATGTCATTCTTTGTATGATCTTCCTCCATTGCTTTGTGATACGAATAATGGTTGTCTGTGCATTCACAGATGTCCCCTTGTTGTGACAGAAAGAAAATCATCTTTAAACAGTTTGGCTAATGGAAACCTACTATTCAAATGTTGAATTGGCAATATAAATAAGATGAAACGACATGTCAAAACATTCTCATGCTTCCATAAATGTTATACCGTTGTACGTAGTCATAATTTAAATTCCTTTAAATGCATACCAAGGAACGCTACAACAAGGATACTCTTATACAACAAGGATATTCATTTGTCCTTTTCTGGGGCTCAATCCTCCATGAATATAGAAAATGCATAGGAAACAATATTTCAACCTACAACAATGCTTCATATTAGCAAATCATCCAGTGGCATGCATCATGTAGTGATTCCAATCTCTGAAAAATGACTTCTTTTCAGTACTCATTCAATAATGATTGTGTCTGCAACAACAAATTCAAGATATTTTCAGTTGCTGCTCTATAAACTCTGATGCCTTAGGTTCCTTGTGTTCCATAGTCAATACCCCCAATCCTTTTCAAAGGTTCATCAAGTATTAAAAAAAATTGCATTAAACATAACATCTTTTATTTTATGGTAAAGATTGTGGACTGCCGCACTTGTAGATTCTGGTATTGAGCTTCAAGAACCACATAGAATATTTTCACACTACACAAAACCCAGTACTAAGCTTCATGAACCTACATTCACTATTTTCACACTAACCAAAACTTGATTTTTTCTTTCTAGACTGATTTGTCTCACCTATGGGATCCACTGTGAATAAAGGTCATTTCCAATAATTTTAGAAGTCACCTCATGCATTTCAACCCAAATGACAACTATTGAGAATTATGATATAAAATGGGAAATATGAAAATTCAATTTGGTGGAGGTTAGGTTAGTTTAAGAGCTAATTTCTCACACTGGGGTATTAAATTATTCAAATAAGTTTTTGAGTTATAAATACTCCACACAATTCTGATTTTGTAATTCTATCCCACACAATTCAAAATGAACCAGAAAATTTCATGACTGAGTTATTTTACCTTACAAATAATAGGTCCTAAAAATACTCAACATCCTTGATCAAATTTTGAATTAAATTTATTTTCAATTTTAATTCTAATAGTATAGATAGGTCCCAAAGGAGGATAACAAGTAAACACAAACATAACATCACAAAAATGATCTCAACAAATCCTTGTGCAAACAAGGCTGTTGTCAATTTGTCTTAGAAAACACCTCAATGTTTCCAATTAGTATCTTGAATTTTAAACAATAGTAGTTGATTACTCTTGCTTTTAAATAATAATTATAAAAAAAGTTCGCACTATTCCACTGTGATATGGAGAAAGGGAGCACGAACTGTACGCTTAGTGTTCTGATTCCAACCTTTGAGCTTTGGGATGGGAATGTAGATGTCTGACTATGAGTAGGATACTCTCCCTACATTTCTACACACAGAAATCATAACATTTGATAATTAACAATATATGTAATAAGTTCAACTTTACAAGATTGCACTATTGTAACTTATAGCTTTCACCAAGATGTCAGACTTCATCCTCTGGAAGACATTCCAAGACTGATGTTACAAGTTACTGGTCTGATAATGGAGATGGAAAGAAAATCCAAGAGACCATGGGCCAAAAATATTATTAAGGAAAAACAGAGATAAAGAACATAATAAGAGTTACCTGATTCTTGACAAGCCTAAGGGCTTCGCCCTATTTCACATTCACTACATTCAACATTTACAAAAACTGCACAATAATTAATAAAAACAAGCATTCTGATATCATTTTTTCTGTTTCATTTCAAATTCAGAGTTACAGAATTCAACAAATTGAGTGCAAGAAGCCATGGATTCAAGTGGCCAATAAAAACTAAAACAAAAGGCCAACTTGTAAGGAATAATGGTCGTCTAGTTTGTTGTACATGATTAAACTTGAAACTGGGGGATGTGAAGGAAGATGATACCACAAAGGCCATCAATGATGTTACTGCTATATCCCACTGCTATGGAAAATGATGATTAATCGTAAAAAAACAAAATGTACATCTTAAGATAGGAAAAATATAAATGCATTGAAATATTGTGCATTCCATTTATTTGTGACTCTACAAATAAAAGATCACTCTACCATTTGGTTCTAGATCAAAAAATCCATGGTTTCAAGTGGCCAATAAAAAATAAAACACAAAATCCAACTTGTAAGGAATACTGGACGTCCAGATTGTTGCACGGGATCAAACTTGAAACTGAAGGATGTGAAGGAACATGATAGCACAAAGGCCATTAATGATGTTACTGCTATAGCCCACTGCTATGGAAATAATGATGAATTGTAAAAAAACAAAATGTATATATCTTAAGATAGGAAAAATGTAAATGCATTGAAATACCGCCCAATCCATTTATTTCTAAGTCTTTCTCTGCAAATAAGCCTCTTGGTTCTAGATAAAAAAAGCATGCCTTTTGGTCATTCACACCAAAAAGAAAAATCCATGTAATAACTATTGAATTTTGAAGATTAAAATACAGAAATATAATTCTCAATAAGATGGACAACAATAAACTCAACCTAGGTAGTATGAGTAAATTTCATTTTATTTTTATGTTTGCCACTTTGGTTTTATCAAATAAAATGAGCACAACCCGACAACATTATCCTTTAACATCTGTTTCAGTTCTCTAGAAGATGTAAAAAAAATTAAATATATTGGAAAATGAATTGGCTTACAAATTCAGTGGTTGTGGTTGAACTACTCGAGGTTGGTAAGGAGCAGAGTAACCCACAAAATGAGGGATATAGTTCCAGGGATCTTACCTAAGTATTTGTTTCTTTATATGAGACTTGGTTAATAGTGTTTCTCCATAATAATACTGAAATTTCGTTGGACTAGTGGTTAGTGACACTCCACCAATTGGACTATGTTGATGCAATTGTGTTATTTTTCTGGAAGGCAAGCCAATTTTATAAGGAGTGAAAGTGAATGAGGTGTTAGAAATCAGCTCGTACCATGAATTTTGGAGACCAATAATCACATTTGAAAATAAGTATCGACCATCTCTAATGATGAAATGTACATGAGTTGAGTTATGTCCCATTTTTTCTCAAAAACGAGGATTAAGAGAGACTGAAAATGGTACCCCACCCATCCATAAGAAAAATTGCTAACTGCTCCCACGATTACAGACCTATCTCTTTATGCAATCTTATTTATAAAATCATTTCCAATATCATTGCTAATAGATTGAAAGTTGAAAATGCAAAAAATATACAAAAAGATATTGCTAATAGACGAAATGTTGAAAATGCAAAAAGATACATCTAATCAAATGCATTATGATATTTTTTCCAACAAACATGATATTAAGAGGGAAGTACATAGGCAAGAAAACTGGAAAAATACACATGGAGTAGGTGAGAATAAGAAAAAGCTTGCTACATCTTTGATATCATATGATAAGAAAGACAAGAAGATGCTCAATTCAGTTCAAGTTGGGATTAAAAATCACATTTCATTTGTAGAAATAATAGATCAATGCTATGTGCAATGATGCTAAAAAGAAGCACAGGAAATAGATCTTGCTACTAAGAATTCTCACAAGCATACACAGGA
>LPNX010548417.1:121207-146927 GCA_001517045.1 Pseudotsuga menziesii
CTGAACTGAGTTCTCATATAGCTCAACAGCCTAATATATATGATTACAAAACGATTACAAAATAACTACCTGTCGGTTCGGTGAACCGACACAACCTTAGGTGGCCGACCTAATCTCTTAGCTTAGTCAGCCAACCGACTTAGTTGGCTGATCGACTAAGTCGGCCCATTGACTTAGTCGGTTGATCGACTAAGTTGGCTATCGTTCAGGTCGACTTAGTTGACTTGCTCCTTCTACATCTCCCCCACGAACAAAACGTTTCTTCATCCCAAAGAAATAGGTAGGTACAAAATTCTTGCTGGCCTTGAATAGTTATTGCGGTGGGCTGTGAAGTCTGATGGTCGGTATTTTCTGTACACAGACTTCTACAATGGCTGGGGTTATGAGTGCGAGGTGATGCTGGAAATCTATCCAACTCTACAAAAATTTCTAGATGTCGATGGTAAGTGTGGTCAAGCCTGATAAGATCGACATCTTTTCTGAGATGGAGACTTTAGCTATCCTCTCCATTTCGGGACCCATGAAATGGTCTTTCACCTCTACAGTCTCGATAAGTCATTTCATCTACAGACAGATGATGTCAACTTTCTCTAAGTTAGGGAGAGCTTGTTGCACCCACTGATGTGCTTCCCTTTCTAGTTTCTGCAGTTTAGCAGTTTCAAGCACTATCTGTTCTTCTATTGTCGTCCTGAGTGCTTCCTCAGTGGTTTTTTTTCTCTCTAATTCCTGAATCCCTTGTCGAGTCTGTTGAGTCTGTTGATAAAATTGCCCGTAGTGATTAGGCCAGTCTCTTAGTACTTCTTTGGTTATGACAGACTCCTCCATGTGATCCTGTAGTACTTTGTATGCTTCAGAAAATGTAGTGTGCTACGCCATTAGGAGTCGAGCAGTTTCCTCTTTTTGTTCCTCCTTGGTTTCCTGAATGTGATCTTGGAGGGTCGACACCATGCTCTCAAATGGATGATAAGCTCTTTCAAGTGGTTTGTCTGTGTCGATATCTATGGGGCCTGACATGACGGATTGGGCCAAATTCCTGCATTTGTCAAGAAACTTGACCTATTCTACGTTTTTGTCCTTGAGTTCTTTATTTCTTTGCGCACTCCTCATCTTTGATTCACTCACTAGGGTTTTGAGGAGTTGTCCTAACTCTGTGTCGGTCAAGGAGCTTGCATCCTTCAAGATAATTTGGAGCTTGGAAGGCTTTCCATGATGCTCCTTCCTCTGTTTCTCCTTCCTCTTCTTATGCTTTTCTTTATCTACTTCATGTGTACCTGCAACAGTCGAGGCATGATATTTGGTTTGTGGGTTAGAGGCTGATGGCTTGTCTAGTTGGGGAGGTGGAATGACTACCACCTCTACTTTTTTAGGTGTAGTTGGTTGTGGTGGGTGTTTCTCTGAGTTAGGGGGTGGTGGTGGTGGTGATGGAGTTGGCGAATGGTCGGGAGTGATTGGTTTGGGTGAAGTGTTGGTGAATGGTGGATTGTTGGGGTGAGGGGGCGAGTCGATGTCAGAGAACATTTGGTTAATTTTTTGGGTTATGTCCTCCTTAGTTTCTTCTGATTCAGTCGAAGTAGTGGCTGGTGGGTCAACTTGAGGTATGGGTATGGTCGATGTGATAGTCGAGGACTGGTGTGCAATCACTTCAGCCTCCTTGTCGGTATTTCTCCCGAAATTCGACATAATGGTTGCAAAAATTCTGGACTGTGCATCCTATCCAGGTTGGTATCCTCTGTTCATGAAGAGAGGTGCTTTTGTCGAGATCTTCTGTGCTGATGTAAACAACCCAGGAAGTTTCTCAATAAAAGCCTGCAAATCCCTATCCTTATCGAATTTTGCTTTCACCTCCTCCGACATCATAGTTTTACATAAGTCGAGGGGGCTGACTGACTGCGACGTTGGTACTTATTCTTAGGTTATTTTCATCGATGATGGGGGTGGAGGTGTCGACACAAGATTGACGACATTTTCAGGCATCGTCGTAGTATTTGCTTTCTTTGGTCGACCTGCTTTTGCTCCTGCGTCAACAAATCACTAGAACTAGGTTTCAGCAGGCACTTTATTTACTGCATCATCCTCTATGATCTCGAGGGCCATGGCTGCCAGTTCCTCCTTGTCTTCAGATGAGTCGGTAAGGATAAGCTTACGCTTACCTTTACCTTGTTGTTGTTGTTGTGTTTTGAGCTTCTTCTTGGCTGCTGCTATCTCCTTTGATAATTTTTGAATAATGCCTTTTGTCATAGCGTACTCAAGGTTTTTTGGCTCTATCTCCCCCCCTGGTTCTTGAGTCAGTGCTACATTTTCTGCAACCGGAGGAGTTATCTACCACTGTGGTTGCAGCTTTGGCTTTGCGATTTGGGGTTCTATTCTTTTTGTGTTCGGAGGTTTAATGGTTATCTGCAGTCAACCGGTGTCTCCTTCGACACAAATGTGTTGATATATAGGTTGAGCTCATAGTCTTCCTCTTTTTCTTGATTTGTGAGCATCTCTTCAATCAGTTTTGCTGCTGCTGGTACTGGTATTTTTTTTTTGTCCTGTCGAGACAGTTCCCAAAAGATTTGGTCGACAAATGGATAGTAGTCGAGGGCTTTGGTGTTTGAATTATTGCCCTGCATGTATCACATCAAGGTATGGTTGAGCTCCAGATAGATGTGGGAGTTCGTTGGTAGATTCAGTTGGATGTTTTGAGGCACCCTCCATCTATTCGTGCAGACTTTGAGCTGTTGAAACCAGTTCTCCAACAGTACTTTCCCATGCTCAAGTTCGTGCAAGGTTCCTTTCTAGGAGAATGGTTTAAATCGCCACATGTTGAACTTCGACGGTTCTTGAAAGACTGGACTCCCCTCTGGGTATATGTGCTACATGAAAATCCATAAAATGAGGGAGGGGAACTTGATGATTCCCCCCATTTCTTGACATCTCTCATAGATGGTCTTCACCATGTCGGTGACATAATCACCCCATCTATATATTTGTTCGCTGGTGGCAATGGTGTCGATGGCTTCTAGCATTTATAACTTAAGGTTGTTTCCTCGACCTACCAGCGTGAGTGTTATTGCAATGATTTTGGCCACAATCTATGGTTTTCGGGTTGTGATTTGGCTAATCATCAACCCCTTGGAGTTTTTACTAGAAGGTGACCCAGTGAGCTCTTCAACCGGTCCTTCTTTGATTTCGACTAGTACGGGGTTCCCTTCATTGTGATATCGACTGATGATGAACTTGACAGCATTTTCTTTAGTGCCACCAAAGCTGGCCATCAGCGGTGTCAAAACCCCAAATTTTCCAAAAAAAATTAAAATTTTTAACTGCATATAATCCTTATAATTTCAGTAAACTAATTATTAAATTAGTTATATGTTACCAATTCATTATCTGAATTATTTATTGTTTATGTTAAAGATAGAAAAGTTCTTTTCAGTTCATTAACTTATTTTCTTTTTGCGACCACAAGGTGGGACTGTCATGCAAAACTGGGCTTACTTAGCTTTTAAGCTAATGCAGAAAGTTTTCCTATTCTTACAGACTACAAGTAAGAAGTTCGGGTGCTACTTGTTGAAATTTTAAATTATTTAAATTCAAGTATGTCGCAAAATAAAAGTTCAGTAAGAAAATAAAAGCTAAACAATTTCCAACTCTTATTGAGGTAAATTCATTAACTGTCCTTCTTTCTAGTAGAAGTAAATTCATGGTTCTTAATGATTACTGAATTGTCTGATATCTATCATAGTTGTCAAGTGTAAAAAATCCTTGACTAAATTCCTTATAAGTAGAGTAGGAAATGGCAGCGTTATATACTTAACAGTTTACTTTCAAAAGTGCACAAATACATTTACATCATAATGTATATTAATAAGGGGTTTACGTATTACTGTTTCCATTTTAAAATTTTGAAGTTTAAGGGGGTTTACATCTTTATTTCAAGATGCTCTTTGAGAAGATATACCCATGCTAATGCAAAAAAATTTATTTACACATCAACTGTTCCAAAACATAACTAAAGCTTATCTTTAGTCAGATAGATAACCTACTGTAAACAGGTTTTATTCTAACCCTTCATATAATTAAAAGGGCCTGTCATTAATGGACTGCTATAAAAAAAGAAAGCATAACATAATAGTTTTATGGCCTAACATTTATGTTGGTAAATCTTTGTTAAAGAGACTAGAAGCTTAACCCTTGAATGTTACAATTTCTTGGTTAAGAACATTTATTCCAGGCAATGTATTCATCAAAATAATTGTTATTATTTTCTTTTGTATTTATTTGCCAAACTTTTATTACTTAGATAAATACAACAATACCAATGGGATTAACATTATTAATAGGATACTTGCCATAGTTGATTCTACAAACCTCCTTAATATCAACCATTAGTATATTTATAATAAAAAAATATAGATGTTGGTTGAATACCTGTGTAAGTATTATTCTTACTTTAAACATATGTATTATTATTTCCTTCTACAACAATGTTACTAAACTTATTTTTATTAAGGTTGTAACTGTTGAATGAAAGAATAGTTATTCTCCTAGATGGAGAGGTCATGAACAAAACCATGATATAACAAGTTTATGGCTTTTAACCCAAAAAAAAATCTTATAAACCTTTACTTCATACATTCCAAGCTTGTATAAAAAGTTAGGTCATGAACTTATCACCCTCGATAAAGTATAACCTTTGATCAATTGATTATTAAGTAAGGAATAACATGTTATGAAGTTATAGGTCGTAGTGTTAACTACGCCGCGATAAACATAGGGTTATAACTCGATTGCAGTGCATAAACAATGATATACCATAATGTATTTTAATAAGTTGCTAAAATATTTACGTCAGTGATAAGATCTAAGGCATAGTTTATATGTTAACACATTTCTTTGTTATTATGCTCCAAATGATAGGTTGACTTCGGCTGAGAGCATAGTGGGACCTTTGAAGACAGCCAAATGATTGTTAATATCATTCCTCATGATTTGCTTATCGATAACTATGGGAAAATACCCACCGTGTGCAAATAATTTGCATGGAAACGTGGCTTAGTCTTGGCCAAGCATCTCAAGGTTAAAAAGACCATCTCTAACCCTAACTCGTCAATCTTCCCTTGCCTTCGGGCTCTTGTCATTCTTCTGCGAAGTATTCAGCTGCTCTGTCACCTGAGTAGTGATGTTGCTGTCTTTGGCTTATTCCTCCCTCGTTAGCTTGTCCAAAATCATAGTGGCGAAGCGCCGTGCCAAAGCATTACTGTTTGTCATAAGTTAATTGTTCTCCTTTCATGTTTTCGTTGCGTTACCAGCTTAAACCCGAACCCTTGACTATAACAGCACGACTCTAGGGTTTTACTTGGCCGGCCGAAAGACTAAAACTCTCAGCTGTCAGTAGTTGATGGAGTGTTGTAACGTCGTTTCCTTTGCAGCTGTTGAAAGGCCTCCTCCTACTTGTGCTGGCCGCTGCATTGCTGGTTATCGGCGGTTACATTTCGTTTAAGTACTGAGGTAAGAATATCATTCGTTCTACTATTATTATTGCACATTTCCTTGTTTATATAACTTTTCACGTTTTATATATCATATTAACAGTAGGGTATATGATGTACTTGCAGGTATAACTTGTTTCTTGCTCTCTGCATAGCTGGTACAAAGTTGCGGTGACTTGAAGGTTACGGTAAGCCCTGGACTTTCCATGGATGTTCTACCTTGTACAAACCCTTATGGTATTTTTATGGGTTGCTCGTCGCGGCCTGAATAACCCTTATGGGTTTTGGTTATTCTTGTTATTTACTTCGTTGTAGTTAATGGTTGTTAAAACCCTTGCTTAGTGCAGGGTTCTCTGGCTTTGGCCATGAGTGTACATTTTGTCTTGTTTTATAATACTATCTGTATAATAAAAAGAACAGGCTATAAAAGCCTCACTCGGTGGATTTTCATTACGGCCGTGAGTAAAATTTTTGAACTGGACTTCACAGTTGTTAACTCTATTGTATTTGGATTGGTAGGTTTTTTACCCTAAATTGACAGTTTAAGAAAATATTTACAACCTCTTTAAATTACTGTTAAAATCTATATTGCTCCTCTGTATTTTGGGAGTTTTTAGTTATGCCTTATAATAATTGTTAAGCTCGATAGTTCGAGCATTCTGTCGCTCTGTTATATACTTCCTGTACAATAGTGTACTTAATTTTTTTACCCATAATATTTGTTTTAAAGTTCATTATTAGGGTTTTCCTGTACATTGGTTATATATTAACCTACATTATTATTAAGGAAAAAAAAAGATAAATGATGTTAAATACTTGTTACCCTGTAGAAAGTAATGGCTTTAGATTTTTTTTTAATGAAATTATTATATAACTGTTAGTTACTCTTTGAGAGAAAAATTTATGTTATATATCAAATTTACAATAATGAATTATGAACATTTCTGTAATTATATAATAATACTACTCCTATAAAGTATATGATACGATAATATATTATTATTTATTATAAAATGAGTTGTTATCTAACCTGCGAGTACTATTGCTCCTAAAGTTATTTAAAACTTAGTTTCTTTTATAAATGCATAAAAATAATATTTGTTCTTTGTTTAATTATAATAATAGAATAAAATAATCTATTGTTAATGTGTTCTTATAAGTACTGCACTAAATACCTATAGTAATACCCTCTATCGTCTATATTGTCTCGTTTATATTACAGTTTAATATTTATAAAATAATTGTAAAAGAACTAACTATGTTCTACACTATTTATATAAGTTAGCAGTTGTAAGTTTTTGTTTAAGCTTACTATATAGAACAGAAATGAATGAATAACATGTATTACTTTCCAAAAGTATATTCTGTTAAAAAGTAAATTACCCGTAGAAGTAAAACGGGATTCTAACTATCCTTTCCTTCAATTTAATTATTACACATGCAGTAGTTAAAACTGGAAAGAAATAAACTGAAAGTAACTATTGTATCAAAACTATTTTATGTACTCATTCCTGCTACTATCAGTAAATAATATAGCTTATTTCCCTGTTTCTAAAAGACTGACAGTTTTAGTACAGGTTATTACTACTCCTAAAACAAAAGATATTTCTTCTGATAACAATACAAGAAAAAATACTCTAAACTCCTTCGACATTCTATTCTGCATTTTCATCATACTATCTTTATTTATAAATTTTACCCCTGTGCTAGAGTACGGCCTGGTCACTCCAGATGAGGAAAAACACATGTGGGGTTTTTATTTCTCATCAAAAAG
This sequence comes from Pseudotsuga menziesii, assembly GCA_001517045.1. Classification (NCBI taxonomy): domain Eukaryota; kingdom Viridiplantae; phylum Streptophyta; class Pinopsida; order Pinales; family Pinaceae; genus Pseudotsuga; species Pseudotsuga menziesii. The sequence goes on from LPNX010548417.1 coordinate 128,456, forward strand.
ATTCTATTACGAAACAAACTAAAAAAAATTCATTACTAAATCATCTAAATCTTTATATCATAAGCTACAGACATAATATTCAACCATACACAGTTATTAAAATAAAGACTGTTAGATGACAGAAGCTGTTCTTGGGCTTGGACAACAACAGCTATGGGAGGACGTTCCTCTCTACCAATTCCTGGAGAGTGCTCAAACAGTGACTCCTTAGGACCCCCAAGCTTGCTCTAGTCTCCCTGGCTAGAACTAGGTGCAGCAATAATCAAGTACCAGTCTTCAGACTTAATACAAATCCTGAACTTATCAGTAAGTTCTCCCAGCTTAGCAAGCTGTAATAGACCAAGTTACTGCATATTTTCTCTCAGAACACTTTCCTTATTGTTTTCCCTTTTCCCCAATGAATTTCCTAAATAGCATTTCTCCTTAATGATTATTCTCTGGAAAATATATGAGCCACCTCTGCTCTATTCATTGGGTACTTTTAAAAGATTGCCTAGGTCTTTTTGGGTTAGTTGTCATTTATTGAGCCACCTTCTCTGATCCAACTTTCTTGGGGGATCATGACCCCAAATGTAGGGAAGTTGCCACCTGCAACATAGGAAGTGTTTGAGGACGCTGCCACTTGTCTTTTGCCCTCCACCTAGTTCCTTCCACCAGTTTGACCAGTACACTCTTATTAACAGCTCTCCCATGCTGTTGTCTCCATTTTTTATTTATTAATAATAAAATATTTAAAATTACATTCCACTTCTTTTGACTCTGCTGAGTCATCAGTTCCTACTTAGCATTAAATTTAACATAATGTCTTAGGAAATATAATTAAAACAATTAACATTATTTTACAAAATTGGAGTATGTGACATACACACCCCCTTAAAATGTAACATCATCCTCGATGTTACTTATTCTTCATCCTCTGTAACCTCCTGGAACAGATTCAGGTATGCCTCCCACATCTTACTTTCCAGTTCCCAGGTAGCCTCTTCAGGACTAAGGTACTTCCATTGCACCTTCACCTGTCCAATGGTGCAGTTCCGCAGAGTAATTTCCCTCCTCCCGAGGATACAGTCCGGTTCCACCAGAATTTCTCCTTCTAGTTCCACCTGTACAACATTCCAATCAACCACATGAGTAGCATCATGAACACACTTTTTCAAAACAGAGATATGAAAAACATTATGCACTTTCAAGTTAGGTGGTAACGCTAGCTAATATGCAACTTGACCAATTCTAGATAAAATTTCAAACGGACCACAGTAACGTGGTGCTAGCTTTGCACAACTCCCTAGTCTTAGAGAGATTTTCTTTGGTCTTACCTTTATAAACACATGCTCACCTACCTGGAACTCTTTGGGAGTTCTTTTCAAATCTGCTTGGCTCTTTTGCCGATCCTGTGCCACTTTCAAATTTTCCTGCACTTGTTTTACAATTATCTCCATTTCCTTCAATAATTCTGGTCCTAACACCAATCTATCTACTGGATTATTCCAAGAGATAGGAGTGTTGCATTTACATCCATACAAAATTTCAAATGGACTAAACTTAGCTGATAACTGATAGTTATTATTATATGCAAACTCTGCTAGATGTAGGTAGTCTTCCCACTTACCTGGATGATCTTTAACATACATCCTTAATAAATCTTCCAGCACCTGATTCACTCTTTCAGTCTGTCCATCTGTTTGAGGATGGAAGGAGGTGCTGAAATTCAATGTTGTATTTAATCCCTTAAACAAGGATTTCCATAAATTCCCTGTGAATTTAGGATCCCTGTCTGAAATGATAACCTTCGGTACTCCATGTAACCGAAAAATCTGCTTTAAAAATATGTCCGCTATGTTGGCAGCCTTGTAAGTAGTTTTAACATGAATGAAATGTGCTTCTTTGCTTAATTTATCTACCACTACCATAATTGAGTCATTTTGATTTTGATTTCTGGGCAATCCAATAATAAAATCTAAGCTGATTACTTCCCATTTCTAACTGGGAATAGGTAAAGGTCGTAGCAAACTAGCTGGATGTTGTTGTTCAGTTTTCACTTGTTGATAGTCCAAACATCTAGCAATGTATTCAGCTACCTCAGAATTCATATTAGGCCAAAAATATTCTTTCCTTAGCATGGTTATAGTCTTTTGGTAACCTGGATGTCCTGAGTAAGGTGTTTTATGGACTTCGTCCAAAATTAATAACTTAACCTTAGGCACATTAGGCACATATAGTTTATCCTTAAATAATAAAAATCCATCTTCATTTGGACTATAACCTTTTATTAATCTTTATGTAGGTTCTTCTTTAGCTGTAATTTGTAATTTCTGATAAATTTCATCCTTTTTTACCCCTTCCTTAAGCTGTTCATTTAAATCAGAAGCATAAGTGCTGATTGTTGCTGTAAAGTTCAGCCTTGCATTTCTTCTTAAAGCATCAGCCACCTTATTTTCCTTCCCCTTTATGTGCTGGATTTCAAAATCATATTCACTCAAGAAGGCTAACCACCTTGCTTGTCTTGCATTTAAATTAGGCTGATCTAAAAGATATTTCAGTCCTTTATTATCAATCATTAAAATAAATTTTCTGCCTATTAAATGATATCACCACATTTTTAACACATGTATAACAGCTGCAAGTTCTAGATCATAAGTTGCGTAATTCTTTTCATGAATTTTTAACTTCCTAGACTCATAGGCAATGACATTCCCGTCTTGAGTCAGCACACCACCTAAGCCATCATTATAGGCATCTGTGCATACCATGAAATCCTTATTACGATCTGCTATTCTTAGAATAGGCGCACTTGTTAATAAGGTTTTTTAATTCTTAAAAATTTCTTCACATTTTAAGTTCCAATCAAATTTCTTACCTTTCTTTTGCAAGGAGATGATCGGATTTGCTATTTTTGAGAAGCCTTCGATGAATCTCCGGTAATAACCGGTAATTCCCATGAATGACCTAACATCCGTTACATCTTTTGGAACCGGCCAATATTCGATTGCCCGAATCTTTTCAGGATCAACTGAAATCCCTTCCTTAGTCACTATGTGACCTAAGTACTGGATTTCATCCTTAAAGAAGTCACACTTGCTAAACTTCACTAAGAGCTGTTGCTCTCGCAACTCTTTTAAAACTATCTTTAGGTGTTCTTTATGTTCTTCTTCCATTTTAGAGTAAATTAAGATGTCGTCAATAAACATGACAACAAATTTATCTAAGTATTTATGCATTATATTATTCATTAAGCACATAAAGACAGTTGGGGCATTGGTAAGCCCAAATGGCATTACGACAAACTCGTAGTGTCCATACCTTGTTCTGAAGGCTGTCTTAAAGATATCTTCGTCTTTAATTCTTACCTGATGATATCCTGACCTATGGTCTATCTTTGAGAACATCGTGGCTCCACATAGCTGATCAAATAGATCATCTATGCGAGGCAACAGATATCTATTTTTAATAGTCATCTTGTTTAGTTGACGGTAATCTATGCCTAATCGCATAGTTCCGTCTTTGTTTTTGACAAAGATGACCGGTGCTCCCCAAGGAGACACACTGGGTCGAATGTACTTCTTATCTATTAACTCTTTTAACTATGATTTTAGCTCATTAAGTTCTAAAATATTCATTCGATATGGAGCTTTCGAGCTAGGTACCGTACCTGGCACCAACTCAATAGTGAAATTCAGTTCCCTCCTGGGAGGTAATCCGGGAATCTCTTCTGGAAATACGTCAGTAAATTCGTTTAAAACAGGAATATCTTCTATTTTTAACTTATCTGTTTCAGATTTACTTGCCTCATCTATAATAGTTACAGCATAGGCTTTACATCCTTTTCTAACTGCTCTTTTAAGTTGTAAAGCAGAAATCTACCTGATTACAGTTTTCCTAGGAATACCCTTAACCTTTACTGGTTGTTCATTACTATTTACGCACGTAAAGGTTTTATCGTAACAGTTTAAAACTACCTTATGCTGCTCTAACCAATCCATGCCAATCAGTAAATCATATGAGCCAAGTGGAAAAACATTAAGCTTAACTGTAGTTTTAAATTCATCCATAAGTAAAGCACATTCTTTCACAAAACAGGTTACTCTTCTTTTTTCCCCTGTGACTAATTGAACTAACTAGGAATTATCAAATTTATCGACAGACAATTTACATTTTTCCACTATCTGAGGTGCAATGTAACTAAGACTAGCTCCTGGATTGATTAAAATGGTTACAGGGGTTTGGTTAATCATACCTTCCACTTCCACCATGGAAGTCTGATAGTCAGCTTGGCGGTTCTCCAATGCTGCATTTATTCTGGGTATAGTCCTCACGAGTTCTCCAATGGTCATTTCCTCCTGCACAGTATAGATATTGCTGACTGACTTTTTTCGGTTTGGGTAGACCGAGGCATAGTGCAGGCCATTACATTCCCAGTACTTAACAGGTTCCTTGCGTTCAAAACTCTTGGTAAAATTCCCATGGTTATTTGCAGCTTCCTTTCCCTTAAAGTTATTTGAATTATTGGAAGTACCATTTCTATTTCCCTAGAAATTTTTATTGTTAGAATAATTTATGTTCTTATTATTCTTGAAATTCTTCTGGGGTACAAATTCCTTCTTCTTAAACTCAGGCTGATTGTTGTTTTTCTTAGCCCTAGTTGGCTAAGCCTTCTTTCTTCTTGTTCTACTCAAAAAAGAAATTAGCCTTCCGCATGGATTCCTCCAGGGTCTTCGGGTTATCATACTCAATTCTGTCCTTAATGTGATATGGTAGACAGCTGAGAAAGCGCTGTACTTTAGGATTCTCGTCTACTAAGTAAGGTACATACCTAAGCAATCTTAAGAATTTGTTGTTCAAATCCTTCATAGTCATTGAACCTAACTTCAATTCATAAAATTCTTTAGCTCTTTCTTCGTAATATTGTTTGGACAAAACTTTCTTCTTGAAGTACCTTTTGAACGTACTCCAATTAACTTCTTTTTCCCTGATACCCTTGACTCTCTTCAAATCTTTCCACCATATGTCTGCTTTTTTGGAGAGATTATATATTGCCATTCTTGCCTTCAGCTGATTTGAATAATTGTATATATGAAAATACTTCCTCATCCCGGATAACTAGGAATCTACTTCTTCCCCTTTTTCGGTCTCTCTGTTAAAAGTTGGGGGCTTTATATTTTTTAACTCCCCTGAAATCTCCTCATATGGTCTGTACTTCTTCTTTCTATCATACAACCCAGCCTCACTACTGTCACTAGTAGTGGTGTAGCTTTGTCGTTCACCGAACCCTTCAGATGATGAACTGCTTTTAGTTTTTTCCAACTTCATCTTTTTTGATCTTCTTTGATGACTAACATCCTCAGACTCTGATCTTCTGCTCCTTCCTTCAGTTTGGAACTTTTCCATTAAAATTTGGTTCAACTCTTCCTGAGCCTTCAAAATCCTCTCATTCTTCTTCTTGACTGATTCCATTTCAGTCTTCAAATCTTTTACAGTCTGCAACAGCTATGAAGAGTTGGAAGTCACCTCTTCTAACACAAGTTCTATGGGCATTTGTCTTGTTTCCGTGTCTGGAGACTCCTCTTGAGCATACTCTCCCAGCTTTTCCATACCTGCCTGTTAATTTTCAGAAAAAGAAATTTTCTATTCTTTACATAAAACAGAATATATGTTAGTATATTATTTTACTTTACTTATGGAAGCTAATTGGGCTGCATCAAGGCCTAGTGTTTGAACCTTGTGCTCTGATACCACATGTCAAAACCCCAAATTTTCCAAAAAAATTTAAAATTTTTAACTGCATATAATCCTTATAATTTCAGTAAACTAATTATTAAATTAGTTATATGTTACCAATTCATTATCTGAATTATTTATTAGTTTTGTTAAATATAGAACAGTTCTTTTTAGTTCACTAACTTATTTTCCTTTTGCAACCACAAGGTGGGACTGTCATGCAAAACTAGGCTTACTTAGATTTTAAGCTAATGCAGAAAGTTTTCCTGTTCTTACAGACTACAAGTAAGAAGTTCGGGTGCTGCTTGTTGAAATTCTGAAGTATTCAAATTCAAGTACGTCGCAAAATAAAAGTTCAGTAAGAAAATAAAAGCTAAACAATTTCCAACTCTTATTGAGGTAAATTCATTAACTGTCCTTCTTTCTAGTAGAAGTAAATTTATGGTTCTTAATGATTACTGAACTGTCTGATATCTATCATAGTTGTCAAGTGTCAAAAAGCCTTGACTAAATTCCTTATAAGTAGAGTAGGAAATGGCAGCGTTATAGACTTAACAGTTTACTTTAAAAAGAGCACAAATACATTTACATCATAATGTATATTAATAAGGGGTTTACGTATTACTGTTTCCATTTTTAACTTTTGAAGTTTAAGGGGGTTTACATATTTATTTCAAGCTGCTCTTTGAGAAGATATACCCATGCTGATGCACAAAGTTTTATTTACACATCAATTGTTCCAAAACATAACTAAAGCTTATCTTTAGTCAGATAGTTAACCTACTATAAATAGGTTTTATTCTAACCCTTCATATAATTAAAAGGGCCTGTCCTTAATGGACTACTATAAAAAAAGAAAGCATAACATAATAGTTTCATGGGCTAACATTTATGTTGGTAAATCTTTGTTAAAGAGATTAGAAGCTTAACCCTTTAATGTTACAATTTCTTGGTTAAGAACATTTATTCCAGGCAATGTATTCATCAAAATAATTGTTATTATTTTCTTTTGTATTTATTTGCCAAACTTTTATTACTTAGATAAATACAACAAGACCAATGGGATTAACATTATTAATAGGATACTTGCCATAGTTGATTCTACAAACCTCCTTAATATCAACCATTAGTATATTTATAATAAAAAAATATAGATGTTGGTTGAATACTTGTGTAAGTATTATTCTTACTTTAAACATATGTATTATTATTTCCTTCTACAACAATGTTACTAAACTTATTTCTATTAAGGTTGTAACTGTTGAATGAAAGAATAGTTATTCTCCTAGATGGAGAGGTCATGAAAAAAACCATGATATAACAAGTTTATGGCTTTTAACCCAAAAATAAATCTTATAAACCTTTACTTCATACATTCCAAGCTTGTATAAAAAGTTAGGTCATGAACTTATCACCCTCGATAAAGTATAACCTTTGATCAATTGATTATTAAGTAAGGAATAACATGTTATGAAGTTCTAGGTTGTAGTGTTTACTATGCCACGAAAAACATAGGGTTATAACTTGATTGCAATGCATAAACGATGATATACCATAATATATTTTAATAAGTTGCTAAAATCTTTACGTCAGTGATAAGCTCTAAGGCATAGTTTATATGTTAACACATTTCTTTGTTCTTATGCTCCAAATGATAGGTTGACTTTAGCTGAGAGCATAGTGGGACCTTTGAAGACAGCCAAATGATTGTTAATATCGTTCCTCATGATTTGCTTATCGATAACTATGGGAAAATACCCACCGTGTGCAAATAATTTGCATGGAAACGTGGCTTAGTATTGGCCAAGCATCTCAAGGTTAAAAAGGCCATCTCTAACCCTAACTCATCAATCTTCCCTTGCCTTCGGGCTCTTGTCATTCTTCTATGAAGTATTCGGTTGCTCTGTCACCTGAGTAGTGCTGCTGCTGTCTTTGGCTTATTCCTCTCTCGTTAGCTTGTCCAAAAGCACAGTGGTGAAGCGCTGTTCCAAAGCATTACTATTTTTCATAAGTTAATTGTTCTCCTTTCATGTTTTCGTTGCCTTACCAGCTTAAACCCGAACCCTTGACTGTAACAGCACGACTCTAGGGTTTTACTTGGCCAGCCGAAAGACTGAAACTCTCAGCTATCAGTAGTTGATGGAGTGTTGTAACACCATTTCCTTTGAAGCTATTGAAAGGCCTCCTCCTACTCGTGATGGCCGTTGCATTGCTGGTTATCGGTGGTTACATTTCGTTTAAGTACTGAGGTAAGAATATCATTCGTTCTACTATTATTATTGCACATTTCCTTGTTTATATAATTGTTCATGTTTTATATATCATATTAACAGTAGGGTGTATGATGTACTTGCAGGTATAACCTGTTTCTTGCTCTCTGCATAGCTAGTACAAAGTTACGGGGAATTGAAGGTTACGGTAAGCCCTGGACTTTCCATGGCTGTTCTACCTTGTACAAACCCTTATGGGATTTTTATGGGTTGGTCATCATGGCCTGAATAACCCTTATGGGTTTTGGTTATTCTTGTTATTTTCTTCACTGTTTTTAATGGTTGTTAAAACCCTTGCTTAGTGTAGGGTTCTTCGGCTTTGGCCGTGAGTGTACATTTTGTCTTGTTGTATAATACTGTCTGTATAATAAAAAGAACAGGCTATAAAAGCCTCACTCATTGGATTTTCATTATGGCTGTGAGTAAAAATTTTGAACTGGACTTCATAGTTGTTAACTCTGTTGTATTTGGATTGGTAGGGTTTTTACCATAAATTGATAGTTTAAGAAAATATTTACAGCCTCTTTAAATTACTGTTAAAATCTATATTGCTTCTCTGTATTTTGGGAGTTTTTAGTTATGCCTTATAATAATTGTTAAGCTTGACAGTCTGAGCATTCTATCACTCTGTTATATACTTCCTGTACAATAGTGTACTTAATTTTTTTACCCATAATATTTGTTTTAAAGTTCATTATTAGGGTTTTCCTATACATTGGTTATATATTAGCCTACATTATTATTAAGGAAAAAAAAAGATAAATGATGTTAAATACTTGTTACCCTGTAGAAAGTAATGGCTTTAGATTTTTTTTAATGAAATTATTATATAACTGTTAGTTATTCTTTGAGAGCAAAATTTATGTTATATATCAAATTTACAATAATGAATTATGAACATTTCTGTAATTATATAATAATACTACTCCTATAAAGTATATGATAGGATAATATATTATTATTTATTATAAAATGAGTTGTTATCTAACTTGCGAGTACTATTGCTCCTAAAGTTATTTAAAACTTAGTTTCCTTTATAAATGCATAAAAATAATATGTGTTCTTTGTTTAATTATAATAATAGAATAAAATAATCTATTGTTAATGTGTTCTTATAAGTACTGCACTAAATACCTATAGTAATACCCTCTATCATCTATATTGTCTCGTTTATATTACAGTTTAATATTTATAAAATAAATGTAAAAGAACTAACTATGTTCTACACTATTTATATAAGTTAGCAGTTGTATGTTTTTGTTTAAGCTTACTAGATAGAACAGAAATGAATGAATAACATGTATTACTTTCCAAAAGTATATTCTGTTAAAAAGTAAATTACCCCTAGAAGTAAAATGGGATTCTAACTATCCTTTCCTTCAATTTAATTATTACACATGCAGTAGTTAAAACTGGAAAGAAATAAACTGAAAGTAACTATTGTATCAAAACTATTTTATCTTCTCATTCATGCTACTATCAGTAAATAATATAGCTTATTTCTCTGTTTCTAAAAGACTGACAGTTTTAGTATAGGTTATTACTACTCCTAAAACAAAAGATATTTCTTCTGATAACAATACAAGAAAAAGTACTCTAAACTCCTTCGACATTCTATTCTACATTTTCATCATACTATCTTTATTTATAAATTTCACCCCTGTGCTAGAGTACGGTCTGGTCACTCCAGATGAAGAAAAACATAGGTGGGGTTTTTATTTATCATCAAAAAGATTCTATTACTAAACAAACTAAAAACACTTCATTACTAAATTATCTAAATCTTTATATCATAAGCTACAGACATAATATTCAACCATACACACTTATTAAAACAAAGACTGTTAGATGACAGAACCTGTTCTTGGGCTTGGACAACAACAGGTATGGGAGGTTGTTCCTCCCTACCAATTCCTAGAGAGCGCTCAAACAGCGACTCCTCAGGACCCCCGAGCTTGCTCTGGTCTCCCTGGCTGGAACTAGGTGCAGCAATAATCAAGTACCAGTCTTCAGACTTAATACAAATCCTAAACTTATCAGTAAGTTCTCCCAACTTAGCAAGCTGTAACAGACGAAGTTACTACAGATTTTCTCTCAGAACACTTTCCTTACTGTTTTCCCTTTTCCCCAATGAATTTCCTGAATATCATTTCTCCTAAATGATTATTCTCTGGAAAATATCTGAGCCACCTCAGCTCTATTCATTGGGTACTTTTAAAAGATTTCCTAGGTCTTTTTGGGTTAGTTGTCATTTATTGAGCCACCTGCTTTGATCCCACTTTCTTGGGGGATCATGACCCCAAATGTAGGGAAGTTTCCACCTGCAACATAGGAAGTGTTTGAGGATGCTACCACTTGTCTTTTTCCGTCCACCTAGTTCCTTCTACCAGTTTGACCAGTACACTCTTATTAACAGCTCTTCCATGCTGTTGTCTCCATTTTTTATTTATTAATAATAAAATATTCAGAATTACATTCCACTTCTTTTGGCTCTGCTAAGTCATCAGTTCCTACTTAGCATTAAATTTAACATAATGTCTTAGGAAATATAATTAAAAAAATTAACATTATTTTACAAAATTGGGGTATGTGACAAGCGGTGCGTTGGCATAGCCAAAGAGAGTGTTGCGTTTGATTTTCTAGGCTACTTGAGTGGCCTTTTTGTCGATAAAGGCCCATTCTTGTATTTCAGTCCATAGCGTTTTCCATGAGCCTTCCTGTTCTTTGGTGTTTTTGATGTTTTTCAGCCTGCGGACTAAAGGTGTATCCGTGGCCTATATCTCCTTGGCTTTAGTCGAGGCTCTAGTTTGTTTGGGGGCCATTGTGTCGGTTTGGTGGTCGATCTCACTAGGGGGTTCGTAGCTTGTAGTCGACTGGATGCTCTGATGCTCTCTCTGTATGAATTGTGGTGAATGATCCTTCAGCGATCCAGTATTTATAGGCGATGTTGTGGTTGTGTGTGGCGATGGATGTATTAATGGCGGACGTGATGTTCCAGCTGGAGTACATGAGTGTGTGTTAATGGCAGATTTATTTCATTGCTCGATGTCATGAATGCGTGATGGGACTATCGATGTCATCAGTCGATGTCAGTGATGAGAATGGTCGATGGGAGTGGTCGGTCGATGAAAATGGTTGATGGTGCTAGGTTGATGGCCATGATGGCGGTTGTCGAGATGGTGGTTTCCTATTATGGTTTTCTGTCTGGAGGGTATTATTTTGCTTTAGGAATTTTTAGTTTTTTATGGATTTTGGGTGACGGCTATGGTCGTTATATGATTTTTTTATTTTTATTTTATTTTAGTTTCTGTAGCGTTTTAGTCGGGCTCCATTAATGAGCTTCCGAAATACTATGCCCTATAATGTCCTTACTCGGACTGATCCATTGGGATGTATTTCTTTGACAATGTAAGGTCCCATCCATTCTGTGTGGAGTTTCTTAGGTTTTCCTTTGACCTGACTATTGTATAGTAAATCAAGGTCTCCAGCTGACAGGTTATTGTTCTTGATGTTGCGGTTGTGCCATGCTTTCTGTTGTTGCTTCTAGATTTCTTGGTGTTGTATAGCCATAAGTCGGTGCTCTTCCAATTTACTGAGTTGAAATAGTGATTCCTTCCTTCCCTGTTAGACATCGACATGTAGTATTTCTGTGATAATAGGTGTCTATTGTCTGAAGTGTAGTGGAACTACTACTTCTTGTCCATAGACTAGTCGAAAAGGATTTTGGTCGGTCGACTGTTTATACGCTGTTCTGTATGCCCATAAGACTGCAGGTATTTTCTCATCCCAGTCATCTTTATCAGCATTACATATTTTGTTTAATCATCTTGTTAATGTTTTATTGAATGCTTCAATTTCTCCATTCGACTGAGGATGGTATGTTGTACTCCAATGATGGTTGATTTGGAATTGGTCGGTTAGGGTTTTAATAGTTCTGTTGATAAAGTGTGTCCCCTAGTCGCTAATCAGGGTTAGTGGACATCCAAATCTAGTGATGATATTCTCATAGATAAACTTAGCAGCTATCTCACTAGAACATGTGTCGACTGGTTCAGCTTCTGCCCACTTAGTGACATATTCTATTGCAGTAATGATATACCTTGCACCTGTCCTTTTTGCTAGTATAGGAAATGGTCATATGAAGTCTATGGCCCAAATTTCAAATGTGAGACTTGGGTTTACTGATATCAAAGACATTTTTGTGCTAGGCAGGGTTTGACCAAGTCATTGACATCTGTCACGTCGACTAACAAAATTTTTGCAATCTCTGTGGAGTGTCAGCCACCATAATCCTGACTGTTGGATTTTCTTTGTAGTTGTGTACGCTTGAAAATGTCCTCCTGTAGGTCCATAGTGTGCTTCATGCAAAATGTGGTCTTGTTCATGTTCTAGTACACATCTTCTGAGGATATCATATAATCCCATTTTATATAAAAATCCATTGATGAGACTGTATGGTGCATCCTTCATAGCTAAGATCTATTTTTTCTTGGTGCTCATACCTTCTAGTGCCTGTCCATCTTCTAAGAACTGAGCTATTTCTTCTAGTTCTTCTAGGACTGCTTCTATCTGAAATAAATGTGCATCAGGTAAGTCATCGTCGACTCCTATCGATTCTTCTCTTGTGTCAATTCAGGATAAATGGTCAGGACCGACATTTAATTTGCCTAGCCGGACAACGATTTCAAACTCAAATTCTTGGAAAAGAAGTAGCCATCAGCAAATCCTTCCATGATGTAGTGGTTTATTGACAAGGTACTTCAGGGCCTGACGGTCTGTATAGAATATAAATGGATTATCTAAGAGATAATGTCGGTATTTTTGTAAGGAAAAGACCATTCCTAAAACTTCTCTTTCTGTGGTCGAATAGTTTCTTTTAGCCTTGTTTAATTTTCAGCTGCTATAAACTATAGGGTAATCCATTCCATCATCTCCTGGTTGAGTTAGGATTGCTCCTATTGCTAGGCCTGATGCATCAATATGGACATGGAATTTGATCGACCAGTTTGGAAATTTTAGGATGGGGGCTTCGACTAGTTTTCTTTTTAATTTTTCGAATGATATGTGGCACTCCTCTGTCCATTTAAACTCTTGATCTTCCCTTAATAGTTCTTCAAGAGGATAGGTCATATCTGAATAATATCTTATGAATTTTTTGTAGTAGCCTATGTGGCCAAGTAACACCCTGAATTTTTTGGGGTTTACTGGTGGTTTCAGGTAGAGGATAATTTTAATCTTTGCAAAGTCAACCTTAATACCTTACTTACAGATAATGTTCCCTAATAATATCCCTATGGGGGTCACAAATATGCATTTCTTGATGTTTAGGGAGAGTTGAATCTGTCGACATCTCTCCTGCATAAGTCTGAGCCATTTGCAATGATCTTTTAGCATGGAGTATATTGTCCAATCATCAAAGTATACTGCCATGGTCTTGTAAATGTATTCTTGAAATGTTTAAATAACAATTCGAGAGAACACTGCAGGTGCATTCTTTAATCCAAAAGGCATAAATTTGTAAGCAAAGGAACCAAATTCACACACGAAGGTTGTCTTCTTCTGGTCCTCTTTAGCTATTGGCACTTGATTATAGCTTGAGAATCCATCCGTAAATGAGTAGCATTCATTTCCTGCAACTTCATTCAAGATTTCATCTGCATAAGGGGTTGGAAATGGGTCTGTCAGTGTTACTTTGTTTAGTTCCCTGAAGTTGACACAAATTCTTAGCTTGGTCGGATCATGTTTCTCAGGTTGTGTGACCATTGGACTTGCCAATTCTGATTGGTCGATCGGGTAGATGATGCCTGCTGCTAACATGTTATCAATTTCCTTTTTGACTATCTCCTTGTATTTGTGAGCTAGTTTATAAGACCTTTTCTTCACAGGTCGAACATCAGGTTTAGTATCAACTTTCATTTCTCCCATTTCGTGGACTAATCCTTTTAGGTCTTTGTAATCTCTAGCAAATACATCTTGGAATTCCTTTAGTAAGTGCACTATCTCTGTGGTCTGTTCTTCGCTCCAGTAGTCACCAATATTTTCCATTTTTGGTCGATCATCATTTGAGATGTTGAATTCTTTAGTTTTGACTTTAGCATCGAGCCACTCTGGTGCTTTGGCTTCATTGATCGGTCGACTTCCTTCTTTGAATTGCAAGAATGTGGCAGGGAAGTCAGATACAGTCATTCTATTGGTATCTTGTTTGTCAGTTGTATCGAATTTCAGGATGGTGTAAATAGGTTTTGTTGTTTCGACATGGTTGGATTTCCATCTAAAGCTTTTCCCTTCTATATTTTCATTTTCTAACTGTAATCTTATCGACTGTGGCTTTAGCTGTGTTTGTATTTTGTTACATTTCCTTGTCTGTTGGTGATCTTGTAAGGGTTTATTTTCGGTCGGCTGAATAAATTCTTTAATTTGTTTTGCTGTTTCGACCAAATTTTCATTTTGAGCTATAAAGTTGAAATCTTTAATAAAATTTTCCCTAAGTTCATGCCATAAGAAGGTTTCATCCCTAGCTTCTTCCATCTTATACCATTTTTTTGGTAAGTCGGTGAGGGTTGATGGGAACAAGTGTGGCCATGCTCGTTCATCCTTGTATCCAAGTCTTCTCCACTCCTTTTCGCAAGTTTTGATATGATCTTCTGGGTTCTGTCCTTGAGTGAATACAGGTATCTGAGCTTGTTGGGTTAACTTCTTTCCTCCAAACCTTTCAACAAAGTAAGTTGAAGCAGTTTTCCAGGTCTGTAGTCTTGTTTGATGGGTATCCCACCATCTAGCAGCTTGTCCTGTAAAGGTTTCAACTAGGCTTTGAAGTCATCCATTTTCACCAATATTTTTGGAAACTTTTTCGACATGCATGACTCGTGATTCCCTTTCCTTATATCTTGGTAGTTGTGTAGTATGTAGGTTGGTCAGTTGTAAGATAGGGTGTTCCCTAATTTTCTTCTCAAATATTTTTGGGACAATGGACACTATGAAGCACTATTGGGTGGGCTTTTTCTACACTTTCTGTATAGTCCAGCACCCTCTTGCTTGTGTTTCGTAGTTTTCGATCTCCCAATCATATAATTCAGCGTCAGAATTATAACCAACTGAGTCTTGGTTACCTAAGTGAAATTCTTCGTGGATGTTTGGTTTTGTGTAGTCTGCATTGTTTTGGATCTAGTAGAGTTGTAGGACATCGACTTCTTATTCAATAGGTTCAGTCCAAGGTTCCCCTTGAGATGGATGAATGGGTACAATGACCTTTTGTCCACTTCCTTTTAATTTGATTTGTTCCTTGTCCAAGGATATGGATGCTTTCATCTTTCTACCCCAAGGTCGACCGACTAATGCTGGGAAGGAACTGGATCCTTCCTTTGGGTCAATGATTTCAAAGTCGACCTTGGTCGATATTCCTTTTATAGTCATGTTGACGTTTTTCCAAACTCCAATGGGTTAAATTAGGCATTGGTCCGCTAGTTTCAGGTAGATGCATGACTCGTGGAGTCGAGGTCAGCCCATTTGTTCCCAAGTCTCATGAGTAATGATGTTAACTTGTGAGCCAAAGTCGAGCACTACTTGTCGGATGTGCTATCCCTCGATTTCCAGGTCGACAAGTGGGTCGGCATCACTTTTGTCTTTTTGATTTAATCTGTAGATGTTCTTTGTTTGTTTTTCAGGGTTGGTACATTTTATTTCATACAGCAAATCAACGAACTGGGATACTGAGTTGTCTGTTTGAACGAGCTGGATTAATTCGTTTATTGTGTTGTGTCGAATGTCATGAACGTTTTCTTGTCGTGCAATTTCGTTAAATACATTGGTTGCTTCTTTGTATATTTGTTTTTCTTTCAATGGATCAGGATAGACATTTTTCTCTTTTATTTTACTGATTCGTGGGTTATCATCTCCTATTTTTGTTCCTTGTCAAGTTACAATATGTAAATTTTTGGTGTTTATTACATCATGTTTTTGTACACAGGACAAGACATTAACATTTTTTTTTGTATTAATTTTTTCTAACATGGTAGGGCAATCCTCTAGTGAGTGATCCGCTACCCCACAGTGAGTACAGAATTTGAGATCAGTTTTGTCCTTATATGGACAGTCTGTGTATCGATGTCCCTCTTTATAACATGTGAAGCACTGGATGGGTTGACGCGATCGATTGTCGCAATTCCCAGGGAATCGACCTCTTCCTCCATAGCTTGCGCATTGATTGTCATACCGACACTCATATCATCGACCATCATATCTGTGACCATTCAGATCATTTGCTAGATTATTTTCCTCATTATGCTATGCCACTGCATTAGTTTGGTAGACTGCCTCATAGTTCTATCGGTTCTTCAGGTTCAACTAACAGTCGACCATGTTATGACTTTTGGTCTCACAGATGGCACACTAGGAGGCCCTTCAATTCTTCATGTTGAATGGGTAATCTTTCATCGAGTGATCTCCATGCTCCTAGCAAATGTCACAAAATAACTTGGTCTGTACGAATCGAACGTCCTGTCGGCTGTAATCCTGTCGACAGTTATTTTTGGAATGGCCAGTTGTCGAGCATTTGGTGCACCAGATCTCCTGATTCTTGAGGCTTAGCTCCTTCAGAGACTTCTGTACATTCTCAAGCTGTTCTTCCAATCTGTGGTCCATGGGGTAAGAGGGTATGTCCTCGTCCATCTCAACTTGAAGAGATTTTGTTAGTGCATCTTCTTAAGTTTTGAACGTTTCCAGACTAATGTGTCGGCACACTTTCTAAGATAGCCCTGCAAGAAACCACTGGTTTAGCAACTGTTCATCTATAACATAATCTAGCTGGATCAGAAGGTATTTCCAATTCTTATCGTAGTCGTGGACAGTTTCCCCTGGATTTTGTGATGTAGTTTTGAGTTTTTTCGTGGCTAAGTGATTAGCATCTGGAGTTTTGAAAAATGACAAAAATTGCACCTTAATCTCAGCTTTTGTTGCTCTATGTTGTCTCTCTGAAAAGGTCATGTACCACATCAATTCCCTTTTCCTTAAGGCACCTGCGAACTATGCCATTTGTCTATCCTCATCTGTAACTTGGTTGGCCTCCCAAGTCGATTCGCAGACAATCCAATGTCATCTAGGGTCCTCATCCCCCTCATATAGAGGAATGTGAGCTGATCTGTGACCCATGTCTGAATCATTGTCACTTCTTCTGGGAGGTGGCAGTGGTGGAGGTGGGGGTGGTGGTGAGGGTGGTGGGGTTATTGGTGTGTTTGTCTCTGTGGAACTTTGGTCGATGGAACTTCTGTTCCCGTCAGTTGTCAATTATTTGTCAACTTGCAGTCAGTTGATGTCGACTTCTACTGTCGATGGTCCACTGCAACTATTTGCCCGTAGTTCTGAATGGTCTGTGTCTTCTAAAGCTGTATTTGGTGGGGGGGTGCTCCTTCATGTGTGAGTAAGAGAAAGTGGATACTTCAGAGGGATGGTGCCGCTTGAAAGGTCACCCAATTACCTTCCTCTAGTCGACTTATGATGAGATGTCATCCATTGTATGTGTCGTCTCCTAGTCGAATCCATATACTAAAGTCACCAACTCATATTCAGAGGTCCTCTTCGACAATAGTCTATATTGGAGTACGTGGATGCAATGGAGAGAGGGTTGTGCCTTCATTGGGAGCTCTTAATTGGAGAGCTTCTGGCTGCTCTATCCACAATTCTTCCTCCATAGGGGATGCTTCTTGTTCCACACCTTCTTCGTGTAGGTCATGACCCAACTCTGGCGGATTCTCTTCCTGTTCAATATCCCTAGGACTTCTTCCTCTTTGCATCTCTAAGGCTCTTTCTCATATTGCTTCCCTTCTCTGGTGTCTCTCTTCTCTCTCTATTTTCTAAATGTTTGACATAGCTTCATATGATACTATTCTCTTGAGTTCCCTTTTAGTCGACTACTCATTACTGGTGCCTGGTATCTGGTTCTAGTCGACTAGAATCCACTATACTCTATCTCGACATATGACCAGCTACCCCCCCATAGCCTACCCGACGCTTTTTAGAAAGCCTAGATAGTTCAATCTATTTGCTTAGGAAGTATTCCCACTCCCTTTCTATAATAAATTTTTCCCACTTCCTCTGCTTCTCTGCCCAATTAGAGTTTGATGGCAATTTGTGAAGTCATGGATGAGGTTCGACAATATGTCCTACTCCCTTCTCAATCAAGAATTTGAATAGCAAGGTCAGTAGGGAACACAGAAAATGTTTGGTGAGATCTGTGTAAAATTTCTCCTTGACTGTTTCCACCGAAGTTTTGTCTTCGACTACTTGCTCCTCACAGAAGCCGTCGGTGATTTTCTCAAACCACTACGACAAGTTTGTTCTACCTCCTTGGATCAGTTTTTCCAGCAACTGTTGTTCTTTAATCCCGTCCAGCTTTCTCATCCAGGAATTTCTTCAAAAGTTGGGGCACTGATTCGACAAACTTTTCATGCATCTTTGTGAAAAATATTTCTTTTGCTTGTGCGATTGTTAAT
>LPNX010548417.1:146936-242892 GCA_001517045.1 Pseudotsuga menziesii
TGAACTGAGTTCTCATCTGGCTCAACATCCTAATATATATGATTACAGAACGGTTACAAAATAACCACCTGTTGGTTCGGTGAACTAACACGACCTTAGGTGACTGACCTAATCTCTTAGTTTAGTCAGCCGACCGACTTAGTTGGCTTATCGACTAAGTCGGCTATCGTTCAAGTTGACTTAGTCGACTTGCTCCTTCTACATCCTCCCTACTGTTATTCATGACCTTCCCCAGGGGTATGCTCAAAAACTCAAACAATTTACTGGGAAGAAGGGGTATTCAGCTGAAGAACATTTAGGGTGGTTTGCATACTAGACAAACTTGGAACAAATAGACCATGATAATTTTAGAGTTAGATGGTTTTCCCAAATCCTTGCTGGAGAGGCCAGAAAATGGTTCACTAGTCTTCCAGACAAATCCATTCTGAGCTATCAAGTTTTTGAGGATTCTTTCAAGAATAAATGGGAAGAAAAGAAAGACCCTAGGAAGTGTTTTTCCTAATTCCATTCCATGAATAAGAGGGAGGATGAATCAGTCCAGGAGTTCTCTGACAAGTTTATGGAAGTATAAAATGCAATCCCTACCTAGTTCAAGCCTCCCCTTGGTGCTTCCCAAATCCAATATGCCGAAGCTTTCGATGTTGAATTTACCTTGTGGTTGAGTGAAATAAAATATGCCTCCCTGGACGATATGATTAATGATGCCATAGAGGTAGAAATAAACTTGACTGTTTCTAGGAAGAAGGGGAAAGAAGAGGGAGAAAGAAGGAAGGATAGAGAGCTTGAGTATCCCTTTTCCTCTAACTCACAAGAGGCCAAGATGGACACAATGCTAAAATCCATGGAAAATTTGATGGAGAGACTCACTATGGACCACATACCACCTCCCATAGAAAATCAAGGGCAGCAAAATAGGAATTAGGACTTTAGAAGACCCCCCCTCCTCCTCCAAGGAATAAAAGAGTCCTTGAAGTTCCTTTGTAGTCTAAATTAAGAGAGGAATCAAGTCTGGATGTAATGGTTGAAGAAGAGCCTATGTGTGTTTTTCCAACTCAAATTTCACCTGAATATTTACATGAACATACAAATCCTCCTCTACTAGTGGAGGATGAGAAGGATACACAAATAAAGTCTGCTTTGCATTCCAACCCTTTTTTGTATGAAGATTACAATTAGCAGGAGGAAGGTAGTTGTTTTCCATTGTGCTTTGCTTCATTTGATTTTGTGAAACAAAGATTAAGGGTTTCTAATCAAACACATAAACTTGAGGTTAGGAATAATGTCATGGAATTTTTAGGAATTGATAATGAGAAGGGTGAACCAGTAGAATCCACTATGCATTCCAATATTCTTCTATATGAGCGAGAAGATGATCAGCCTAGTGCCATACAGTCAGAGTGTTACAATTTGTTTGATGAATAATGCAGTCAGCCTGTTAAAAATCCTTTCTGTCGGGGTTTTGAAGAATATTTTAGTACACCCATATATGATAAATATGAGGATAGATACTTGGAAGATGAGGGTCCTAACTGGGATGCCTCTTCTTGTTCTTCCACTTCATAATTTTTATGTCAAGAAGAGCTCATTTCACTTGATTTTATTGAAGATATTCCCTATGAAATGCATGAAAGGAATCAAGTTTTAAGTTATATCATTCTGAATGAAGCAGTTGATATCTCATTTACAAGTTGTCATGAGCATTCCTTGCATGGCTATTTTGAAGAGGAGTTCAACATGGTGTTGGTGGAGGTATAGTTTGAGCAGCACTATGGGGGAAAGAAGATGACAAAAATATTTGAAGACTGCCCTAGATTTTATGATCCATTGGCTGAATATATGGAGCAGCCTTGTCATGGCAGGTGTATAACAGAACTTTATAAAGGTTTTCATGACCCAGTGGCTAGATATGTGGAGAATATTTGCAGTGAGAATGGTGGGTTAGCTAAGTGCAGTAAAGATCATATTTTCAATCATAACCTTTTACCATTTAGTTATTCATTTCTATTTTTTATCATTCCTAGTTCCAAATTCCTTTTCCTAGCTCCAAATTCCTTTTCCCTATCAGTCCTTTAGCTATTACAGAATTCTTGTCAGTCCCTGAGGATTTTACCCTAAAATCCCAGGATTATATAGAAGAGTCTATATTTTAATGTTTTAGAGAGTCTTTGGTAGAAAAGAAACAATATTTTTTCAAGAAATTCTTCAAACCTGATATAAATCTATTAGACCAACCATTTCCAATCGATTCCAGCCTATTCAATGAAGAAAACCAGTGTGTTGTTACTATGTTGAGTCAGTTCTTAAGTATAGACACCGGCAAGTACATTACTGAGCCCCTCATGAGTTTACTTTTTGTCTTAATCACTTACCCAATTGAGTCAGATGTGCCAAGTCAGACAGTGTAGGTTTCATGTCTTAAGTTTAACGAGTTCTTAGCTGAGAATATTTATTCTCAGTTAATGGACTTCTGCAGGACCAAAACCTTTAGGTTTCAATCTTATTTGCAATAAATGTTTATTTCTTTCAATGAGGAGAATTTGCAGTTACCGAAAATGGTATTGACTGAGGAAATGCGTAAGGATTACTCAAAATTCATGAACTTCCTCATGTTAGAGATATACAATGCTATTTTTTTAGAAGAGGTTTCCCAAAGTATTACCATAAATGAGAACTATTTTGTAGTTATCTACATATAGCAGGATAGTTTATTGGTTCTTATTTGAGAATGGACCTGTGATTAGATTGTATGGCTTTACTCATCCACCATATATGTTTCCTGCCTTTTTAACCCCTAAAGCGTTCTCCATGGAGTTCATAAGGCACAAGTTAATAGTAGAAACAAAACACTTCTTGAAATTAAAAAAATCTACTAAAATTAAGTGTCCCTGGGTTTTAGGGCCTTTTACCATCACGAATAAAACTGCTTTATCAATGATTGGGAACTTATTCAAGGAGATGGGATTTTCAATAGATTCTATAGTTGATTATGATCCTCATCGGTCTATTTCAAACAGAAGGAAATCTATGAATAGAAAGTATTTCAAGCATATAGATATTATTGGGTTGGCAGATGCTTCCTATTGGGATGACTATCCAAAGGAGACTCCCAAAGATACTTATGTGTAGGAGGATTCAAGTTCTTCTGTAAAGGGTATTACTTCATTAATGCTTGATATTTCTAAGTTGATTTCAGCAGCTATAAACATTACACCCCTGTCTAGTCACTCAGAAAGAACAAGTAAACGAGATCTTTCAGATGCCATGGAAACTGAAGAAGAGGACACTGCCATGACTCCTAAGAGGTAGAATATTGAAGCAGAGGGACAACTGGTCCAAAATATAGCAGAGTACAAAGGAAAGAAGAAGATGAAAATAAGAGGACATGTTTTTGAGGTCAAGGAGTATGCCTTTGTTGACACACCAGCTGACTCTACATCACAATTCAAGAACAAGATGGACTTGTTGGAAAAGTATAAGGAAACAAAGGATGTGACTTAAGAAGAAACTTTGAAGTTGTACTCATAAGTAAGAAATATTTCAAATCAAGATGTGTCACTTATTGTTGTCAGATACCAGGACCATAACACTTTAAACTTGGCATTATAAACCAATAACAAGGTTGTTGAAATGAAGATGGACCTAGAGGACATTCCTATACCATATATGATTCATTTTCACAAACAGACTGTGGTTATTTTGCTTACAAACTCGTTGAAGTATACATTGAAGTTGTCTAAGCTAGAAATTACTAAAAGAGAAATTGACAATCAGCTGAGACGGGAAAAGGTGGAAAATAAAGCACACCAGACATAAATAAAAAAGTTTCAAGCAGATCTTCTAGCTGTTGGGGTTCAGGATGACAAGGGAGCAAGCATGAAAAAAATATTAGATGAAAAGGAGAATACCATCCATTTGCTGAAAACGAAATTAAAAATACATGCTACTCAGTTGATAGAGGGACCTGAATTAGCTGAGATAGAGAAAGAAAAAGAAAGACTAAAGAATGATTTGATTGATTGTAAAGAAAAATTATTAAAATTTGTTGATAAGGAGAAACAATGGAAAAAATACATGGCTTTAGTGGTATAAAGTGAAAAGACTTTGAAAGGAAAATATGATGAAATGGAGAGGAAGTTACAGGTGAAAGAAAAAGAGCTTGAAGATAGGATTATTTCTCCTGTAGCTCAATCAAGTGAACAAACCATAGTCCAAGCCATGTCACAGGTAAGCTTAAATGATTTAGAATTAACTAGGTTGAAAAACCAAAACAAGTCCCTAGAGAACCTGGCATTATAAAGAGAATAATAAAAGAAAAATTGGGAAGCCATATCTCAAGCTTGGGAGGCCAAATGTTAGGAGCCGCAAACAAAGAATGTTAGATTAATGAAGCGTGTGACAGGACAACCATAGGTTCAAGGGGAAAACCATTTTATATGGGATGTCATCATAGAAGAAGAAGACAAATTTAGGCCCTACCTAGACTATATTTTAGATAAGGAATTAGTGATACATTCATCCAGACAGGTTCTAACAGTAGCAACAGAAAAGTTGAATAAGAAACAGTTGAATGCACCAAAAATGCTATCAATTTTTTGAATATTTTGTTAGAGGATGATTTAAATAAATAAATTTTCAAGGATAGAATCTCAATCATGACTTGGGCTAGGAAGGTTATAAACAAATATCACCACTTAGACACCGTCCATGCAAAGGTTGATATTTTGTCCCACCAAGTGAAGTTGTTTATTGATATGTTTGACCCATTGTTTAAGAAAGGGATCCCCTTCTTCTGGAAAGAAAAGGGAACAATGTTAACTCAAAATGAATACCATGAAAAACTGATTGCATGCAAACTAAACCATGCCAATTTTGCTGATATAAACCAGTCACTATCTGGCAGGGTAATTGTGGATAAATTGGCTAACAAATTTGAAGTGTTTTTCACCTTTAAATAAGCATTTGCACAACTACAAATATTTTCTTACCATGACCACATAGATTTACATATGATGGCAAAGGAAATGCCCACAATGGAACTACCATCCCCATACCAGTGGAAGACAGTCGAGAGGTTCGAAAGGACCAAATACACACTACACGCACAAGCGTGATGAGGAACAGGTCAATATGAGTCAGAATAAAACCGTTGGAAGGGTCTTGAACCATCGTTTTCATATCAAGAGAGACAGAGTCCCAATCATCACATTACCATTTTTATCAAGCACACTCAATATTCCATATTCCCTGTTTTATGCAGAAATCATGGTGAATGCGCCACCTCACAGCTCTCAAGAGATATTCCCATTTTTTGTAACCAATTTTGGCTTTGTTTTGAGTTTGGTCTTGGGAGCCCATGACAATTATAAATGTAACCTCTTCGGAGGAGAAAAATAGGTTGATTCGACTTTCATTTTTTGAATCCTCTGTTCTTGGATTGTAGCTCTGTAAAATTTCTTGAAAGTGATAATGAAAAATATTTCTCTGAGTTTATGAGATTCATCATGGTGTTCCTATTCAGTTTGTGTTTCTTGTTTGCATCATTTGCATATGTGTAAATTCCTGCTAATGCTTTCTAGTTGTATGTGAGGGTTTTTTTTTATTAAGCGCTCCTTTCATCAGATATTGCATTCGTAATGTGTCTGAAATGATTTGTTGTGGAATTCATCCTTGTTAGATGCTCCATTTATGTCATTTCCCTCATTTTTTTTTCTTCTAAATGGGTTTCCAAGGGATTCATCCGTAGATAGGTTCCCCTTGTTGCACTGGAATTTTTCTCCTTTCTCCTACCACCACTTGAAGATATTTGGATTAATATTACACTCATTTTGCTTTAGATTACATAAGGGACAATCATTGTTCATTATTTGGTGTAATATCCTTGAATGATTCATACTATGACTCCATTGCCCAATGGTATTTGATATCTTCCTGTCTTACCATCTTTAAATTTACAAACAAATATGTTCCCATCAGAAATCTAGCCTTCTAAATGCTTGTTTAAAGCCAAATATGTATGTGAATGTTCCTGTGACAATGAAAGAGCCCTCTATGACTATATTGGCTAGAATATAGTCTAAATATTGGTTTGAAATGGTTACCCAGGTGACTTCTTACCACAACCATAGTAAAATTAGAGGGTGATAACACTTACCCCTCCTTGTCAATGGCTTATCCTTTTGCAGGGAAAATAGTATAAATGCATCTGTAAAAATCGTTTAATTTTAGTAGGTGCTAACATGCAGTAACTGAGACTGATATAACTAAATGTAATTGAAGTTTGACTCAGCGTAACTAACTACCTACCACAACCAACTGATGGAGGTTTTTGGTGGCACTCAAAGCAGCTCCTATATTGTAGGGATTGGTCTCAAAGGCACATAAACTCATGCATGAACATGTAGTAAGTGGAAGTTAACCTATATATTTGTTCCCCACACTCTATCATAGTAATAATGTCTCCCTGAGCTAGACAAGATGATCAAATAGACTATATATGGACAAGGAAGGATTATATAATCTGAACACCCCCCCTTAATCCTGACTTGGACAACTTTGGGCCTTGAAAACTAGGCCAACAGTCACCCATACAATCTAATGAAAAATAAAACTACTTAATAAGCTAAGGAAAATGGGGAAAACCTCATGGGAATAAAACCCCCCTCAAAATAAGTAGTGAATCAAGAAAACAAGCTATACTTAAGAGGAAATTTTCCTCTTTGGGCAAAAACTTGTAAAATTTTGTTGCAATTTGCAACTCTGTGGAGCATCCATAAAGAATCATGGTTCTTCTATGCATCAAAATCCTGGTACTATGCATGTGAACCTTTCCATATTCTTTTGATCTAATGAATGTTTCTTTTTTCTATTCTTTCTAGAGGAGGAATGGAATGGCCCATTTTTCTCTTTAGTGGGACAAATTGTGGATCATTCACTATCATCAAGTAGCATCTTTCTCAAAGTTTTTTGCACCACTTTGTAGGTAGTGAAGCTGTGTGAGAGAGTGCAACATAATCATTCTGATATTGGGACCTCATTTTCCATCTACCACCTGGATCCCCAACATCATTCCCAGCTGCTTCAATGAGATTTTAATCCCATTTAGGATTTTGATTCAGAATAGGAGATGGATTTGGATATGGATAAACTTGAGGTACAATCTCGATATCAAGATCATGCTAATATTGTTACTCATATTCTAAAACAAAAATCTGAGACAACATATCATTATCTACAAATGGATATGAAAGAGAGTTCATACCTCCCCTTTCGAATGGCTAGTGAGATTGTGCTAGAGCTGAGTATGGTAGAAATTGTGAGAATTCATATGCCTTGGAGGCATGTTTTGCAACACCCTTCGTTATAATTTTCCTAGTTGAGATATCTGATGTCTCCACTGAGTAAAGACCAAATACAACTTTCTTTGGTGAGCCCATATGTGCCATCTGATAAACAGATAACAATTTTTTTGCAAGAGAGGGCACATAGAGTACATTCTTGAACTCACCATGCTAGATTTTAATAGAACCTATACCTTCTACTAGGATCTATGAATTATCCCCCATATGAATGCTAGGTCCTCCTGATAGATTGAGAGTGGTGAAGGATTCCCTAGAGGCAACCATGTGGTTTGATGCTCCAGAATCTATCAAATAAGCCTTCGACTGAGTAAGGATTTCCTTCAAGGCATGGAACCTCTCATGATATTTTGTTGGCTGTCCAACATCATACTTATTTGCTTCTTATGGAAGGGAAATATTGTTTTGTTCAAGGAGTATTGACAGTTGTTCTTCATGCACTTGCTCTCTAGATGAAAGCCTCTCATATAGTAGGGACATCTAGTCTTCTCGAATTTCTTCTTTTTCTTAGAACCTAAGGCTCCATCAAAATATTGTTGATTCTCCTTCCCTTTTTCCTTCCCTCTTTCTTGCGCATTGTTTGAGTCTGTCACTAAGAGTG
Source organism: Pseudotsuga menziesii (assembly GCA_001517045.1). Lineage (NCBI taxonomy): Eukaryota > Viridiplantae > Streptophyta > Pinopsida > Pinales > Pinaceae > Pseudotsuga > Pseudotsuga menziesii. Next base: position 154,893 of record LPNX010548417.1, read on the forward strand.
CTAGGTTCTTGGAGGTTCAAAGCACTCCCATTTGAACTATTTTATCTTGCTCTTGTATTAAGGACTCGACAAAATCATATAGAGAAGGCATCTTCCAATTATGGATGGAAGCTCTTTTAGAATGTAATGTAGAGACAAAGACCGAGTACTCAGATCCATGATTGCTCAGTACAGACAACACAAGATGGTCATCTTTCCTCTCTAATCCACATTATTTGCATTGCAGTACTAGTGACTTGCATTTTGTAAATAATTGCTGAATAGATTCAAAACTTTTGGGTTGTAAAGAAATGAGCTCATTCTCCAATATGTGCCCTCGAAGCTCATATTGTTTTCCCAAAAAATATTCAAGCTTAGCCTTATCTTCCTTCGGATTCCTTAGTCCCTCAAGATGGAGCAAAATATCCTGGGAGATATGAGTGCACATGAAGCCGAAAGCCTCATCAAGCCGATTAAAAAAATTGTTCTTCTCAACATAATGTTGGGGCTCAATTTCTCTACCCATTGTCATCCTAAAAAAACCAATATTGTGCAAGGATACCTACATATCTTCCCTCCAATCAGAGTAGTTGAAGGGTGTAAGGATTTGGGGTATGAGAGCTGAAGAATCCATCTTTCTGTATGCTGAATTAATCAATTCCTCAAGAATCTACATAGGTACATGCAAAAAACACTGCAAAAACCAATTCAATTCGTAATCATGTCAGTTTCAAGCCTTTACACCTCAACATGTACACTTTCTCAGAGTCTGTCACACCTAGATATACTTCTCTGAACATAATTTAGAGGGAGCAAGGCTATCATTCCAGAATTTATGTGGAAACTCAACTACTTTTGGTGTATAATGGAGACCAGACAAGACTTACTGCTAGCCGGAATGACTCTGATACCATGTTATATTATTGAATAGTTGATCTACAGGAAAATGAGAACAATTGAGAGGTGGAACTCTGCAGTAGAATATCAAGAACAATGTACACTAAACAAGACAAATTTGAGACAAATCTGATAAAAAATTATCAGTTAATTACAACATTAATATTCATTATTCCCAACAGTATAAAATAGTGTTACAATAAGGATAATTTGAGTAGTGTCGATAAGATTTGAATCTACCAACTAAACATGACTGACTGGCTAATTGAGAGTCTCTAAATCACTGCATGGGAGACACTAGTCTAACTCCTGATGTCTAAATAAGCTTGACAATCAGTTAAACTAGTTAAACCAATTAAACTGATGAGATAGGTGGAAAAATGCACCACTTCTCCATGCATCCATGAAAAACTAGTGCTAGAATAACTGAGAGTGATCTAACTGAATGTCACTGAAGGATGACTAAACATAATTGACTACCTACCACAACCAACTGATGGAGGTTGCTGGTGGCACTCAGATTGGCTCCTATATTGTAGGGATTCTTCTTAGAGGCACATAAAATCATTCATGAACGTGCAGTAAGTGGCAGTTAACCTCTATATGTGTTCCCACACTCTAGTACAGCAATAATGTCTCCCTAAGCTAGACAAGATGATCAAATAGACTATATATGGATAAGGGAGGATTCTATAATCCTAACAGCTCCAAGGTAGTGTTGCACACAATATGAGGTCCAATATAGTGTGTTCATACATCTCTATCAAAAACCCATACAAACTCCCTCACTCCTCCCAAGACATGTACTCCACTAAGTCAAGTGCCCTGCAAGAACAATGTCATAACCCATGAATCCAAAATCCAATTATTCAAAGTCTCTGGACAGGAATCCAAATTACCCTATTCCATCTAGGGCCTAATTCCCTCCTCTAAGAATAATAACTCCCCTCCTCGAAAGTGGGTTGTTCTCAAAGCAAGTGAACATATCTATATAGTCACACTGAATGAAATCCACTAAGAAAACAAGAGAACTCCAACACCATAATGAAGAATTCCAATGGAGCACCCAGTATAGGTTAAGAAACCATTGAGTAAGTTGTATCCATTATTTAGATCTGTCATGAACTATCTCCCATGTACCAATCCATCTTGGACCATCTATGGGATGAACATACACCATGTACACCAAAACTCATGAACTACCATGTATCATGGTGTAAACACTTTGGGGTAACCTTAAACACAACATTCCCCCTTTACAAGGAAATAGTTTACACATACACTTGTGAACTCCCTCTATGACTCCTCCAAACCTACTACCTGCAAACTAAGGGCCTACCATAGTCCCATAATAAACAATTTTCACCTATAAATAATTTGGCATCCATGCTATCACCACATATCGATTCTCCAAATAATGGCCACATATGAATATGAAGGAACATAACCTTGGAACAAAAGAAAGTTTCCAAAATCTATTGTCCTCCAAGTCATCGTCATGGACCAAAGTCAAGGACATTGAAACATTATTTTTCCATGACATCCTATAAATATAATCAAAACTCCATATAATACCAAAACATGTGGATCAAATATTTCAAATTCATACAAATAGAAATCCACACAAGTCACCTCCTTGATCATGAAACATAAATCTAGTGGTAAACACAACAACTTATGCAAGGACATAAACAATATTTTAACATGAGAATCCCTCTCATGAACCTCAAATATTTTACCAACTAAATTATCAACCTAAAATAGGTCAACACTCTCATCCTAAAAGAATCATAAAGCAAGATCAATATCTTAGGAAACTCCCTCTATATAAGAGAATCCATGGGAAACTCCCTATTGTTAGGGTTAACCTTGACTCGAGATTGAGTCAAAGGTGGTTAGGTCTAGCACATGGTTTGGGCACATGGTTTGTTGTAGCCCATGGTATTGTCCCATGGTATTGCATGTGATTAAGCCTTTATAAGGCTTGAGGAGGCTCCATTGTAAAATTGCCTGGAGGTGAGCGGTGGCTAGCTCACTTGGCCCGGATGGACGGTTTTGGCCATGTAATGAAGATCTTCATTGGTGTTGGTTTTCCCCACATGGGGTTTCCACGGTATATTGTTTTTGTTTATGTGAATGTTGCTTGCAATATTTATTTTCTCACATATTGGTATTTAATGATGCTCATTTTAACCTAACTCCCGTGTCTCAAAAAATCCATCAACCATGTTTCTATAATCCATACTACTCTCATCACCTACAAACTTGGAATCAATATCAACACCATCCTCCATCAAGGTATCACACATATACTCGCCAAAGTAAATAGAAGTCTCATTGATGGAAGAAACTATTGTAATATGGCTCACATATATCCTAGTAGGTACACTTTCCCTCACTAAAGTTATGGGAACTCCTACCTATTCTCAATCCTCCTCAATACTAGAATATCCATCCAACCTATTACTAGAATTTACAAGTGCTACATGCTCAACAAGTAATGTGTAAAGGCCACCCTATCTCACCTCCCTAGGAAACGTCCTTAGACTAGCTAGACTACATTCACCGATGGTGCACTGTTGTCCCTCAAATATAGCTCTCCACTATACATATGGCATACAATAAACTAAAATAAGGTTCTTTTTCAACCCATGAACAACTATAATATCTCTTATCCCAACGACATCACCTAAAGGCATCTAAAGATAAATGGAGTGAACTCTTCTCACATGATATGACCAAGCTCTATAGTCATGCATCCCTCTTGTTTATGACTCCTATTAAATAATGGCATGTCCTATGCCATTTTTATCAAATATATATTGTTTACATAGCATCTAACAATAAACATAGTGTTAGAAGATAAACAAAAATACATGGAAAATGAATTACTAAACTAAGAGTTAATCTACTCTAGACCTACTATAGTACTAGTTGCAACTTATTTCATACTCTTTTCCTTCTTCTTAAATGGACACTAGTAAACATAATATCTCATATCATGACATTGGAAACTCATCACCTTACTCAATATTGAATTTCACGTAATTGTACCTTCCTTCCTATTGAACCCTTTCTTTATACCCATCTTCATCTTACAAATGAGACCAATAAAATCTACTTCCCATGCTTCAAACAATAATAAAATATTATTTCTTCCTACACAAGATCAACCCAAATATTTTTAAACTTTGATATACTCTCTCAAGCATAAGAACCCTAGACAAAGGGAATCAAGCAAGGAGAAATCCCTTTTAAGTAAATGGACACCAATTGTTGATCCTCCATCAATATTCCAATGGAAGTCAAATGATCTTTCAATTCACTAATCCTAGTCAAATATCTCACCATAATAATGTCCTTTCTCATGTGAATGCCTACAAGTTGGTTTGGAAAGAGCATATGTAGACAATCAAAAGAGTACTAAATTAACTAAACTAAAGCTTCAAACATCTTCTTACATGTCCTCTTATTTGTAATGTCTGAAATGAAATGAGCCTTTACGAAAACAAGAATGATTATCTTTACTTTGGCTTCCTTCTTCTAATGAGTGGCCAACTATACTATATTGGTAGGTTCTTGAATCCATTTATAACATTCTCCCAAATATCAATTTTCTCCATAATAATATAAATCTTTAGGTTCCATGGAACAAAATTAGAAGCTCCATCCATCCTTTCACACTCTCTAAGAGTAAGAGTAACATTACCCATCAAAAACAAGTATTAGGTGCAAAATATCAACAACATATAAAGTAGAGGAAACCCCTTCTAGGGTCCAAATTATTATCATAAGAGATCTAGGGTTCTATACCCAAAAACCTCAACAATTTCCATCACCTCTCTCGGGTAATTTATAATTGAATCACAAAATCCATATTACTCTAAAATGATCTTAGCCACAACAAATTCTAATAGCATGTAGAAATTTCTGAAGAAAAAAAACACATTTTAGAAATTTCACTTATAGTCCTAGAGATTTCCCAAATATTTCCCTATGAATTTCATCCTTAGATATTCTATGAAATAAAGTATAAAATAAAAATAGAAAATATACAATATTTCATCCTATACCAATCCAATATTTTAGGAAATCCAAGGATAAAATATACCAAAGTGTCTTGATAAATTTTATCCCTTTGAGGGAAACTCATCGTACATATACCATATATGAAAGTTCACTTCTACAATATATATAAAAACAGTAAAAGATCCTCTAAATTATTCAATGATGATTTCAAATCACTCAACAAAATTTCCCTATACTCATGTCAAATCAACAAGAAATATATAGCTTCAAATAACGCTACCTAAATAACATAGATGGATGAAAATTAAATCTTGAAATTACACAAGTGTTGGATAGTTGAAAATGTCATTAATAGAATATACGAACCTTTTTACATATCATATCCTTCTCTCAAGTCTAGTATAATCCAATCAAAACCCTTGCTATGGAAAAATAAAAATGTTATCTCAACCATGGAGCTCCAACATGAAAGAATTACTCAAACAAGTAGTCCAAGGCAAGATGTCTTATTGTATTCTTCTTCTTCACCAAATATACCGTAGGGTTTTACCATAAAACCTTGATATCAAACCTCCAAGGGATAAACCCTAACCCTATACTTCAATATGCTCTATTAAAAGATCATGATACTTTAGCAACTCCAAGAGAGGGAGATATCAAGTATATATGAAGAACCAGGAGAGAGAAGGTGAACAAAGCACTCCTCTTTTAGGTCACATCTCTACAAAAGAGTTAAATAAGAATGAATATAAGTATATATGTATCTGAATGAGAAGGACTCTCTCCTTCCTCTCTCTCTCTATATATATATAAGGTAAAGGAGGCCAACAACACAATGTGGGACCGGGCCAATTCAAGCAACCTACAAAAAACACTTGTAGGCCTACACAAGTGAAGTACTCCTTCCAAGGGTACACATATCATGCTCCAAGATGATGTTGTACACAATATGAGCTCCAAGATGGTGTATATACTCAAGTTGTATCCACATCTCTCCATCCCAAGCCCATATCAACTCCATTGCTCCTCCTAAGCCATGTATGCAACTAGGTCAAGACTCAACTACTCATACAAGAACATTATTGTATCCCAAGCATCCATGCACTAAATCCAATCCTCCATATTGATTCTTGGATTTGGGAGTTAGTAATATTCACAGTTTTCGTAAATAAAAGCTAGTCATATCCTCTCTAAATAGATTTATGGAGAATATGATTTTATTTATCCACGAATGTCAGTAGTGATAGGGATGTTCAATATCACTTCAAAGTTTTTCTTGCAAGTATATGATGAAGGAGCACAATCTTGTGGTAGTAAGTCTTTCTAATCTAGTATGTGAAAGACAAGAAGAATCCTTGTACATGTTTGATCCTTTGATGGTCTTAAGAAGGTCCTATCTCCCATGATTTTTTTTAATATTTTTTCATCATTGGAATGCATTATTGACAATGGAACAACTGTTAGATACATATTAGAACATATCTATTATCAAACAGATTAAATCTTTTTAAATTGTGTAAGAGAATTTGCTCATATGTTTGTATAAGGATGTTTTTCTCAAACTTATGCCTTGGCTAGGTGTTATGTTATTATTACCCAAATCTGGGAGAGGCTATGTTATTGTGTTTTTCTCGAAACAACAATTTTTCTCAATTCATTGAAAGCAGTTTTCTTTTTACCCTCAAACTGATGTTGTGTATGGCTACTTTCAAACATATATTTTTATTTTATTTTAAGTAAAATGGGAAATGATTCAACTTCTCATGAGAACTACAAATATATTCCAAAGGGTTAGCCATTTGATTTAACCATTCACCTGAGGAATATTATCATCAAGAATTCCAAAGATTACATGTTGAAATCATGTCAAGTCCCTCAAAATTACCATACTATATTATAGTTAGTGTTTGAATCTCACTCCATCCAGATATTTCGAGAAAGAGGGGGGATCCCACAAGGTTTCCTATGGGTGTGTTTGTGTGTGTGTGTGTATGCATGCATGCACACACATGCGCACGTGTACACACGCACACACACAAACAAACAAATTAACTATATATATTAGAAATATACTTAATCTATAGGATTATGAAAACTACCATGTGCATATATATAAATTTTAGAAAAAGAGATAATTTGTAGTAGTATGGAGAGTATCACACACACACACACATATATATATATAAAGAGAGAGAGAGAGAACGGCCATTTGCATATGAAAAGATGTGTATGAAATATTGACATTTTTAAAAACTTGAAATTAAGACCATTAACTTATGTCTATGTATGTGTGTATTCTATTGTAATGAGTTCTAATGACAACTTAATTTAGTTTCCATGAGAATATTGTAATGTGTTTCAGTAACAACTTGGATTAGTTTCCACTAGAATATGATCCAAGTTCAATTTTTCGTAAGCTTAATGACATGACAATTTCCAATACATTTTTCATAAATAAATAAGTATGTGTATTTCAAAAAGCTAATTCAAGGTTTTTTATTATTCTTATTCATACACCTTCCTCTAATTTTCTAATGTAATTGAATCATCCTGCAACTTAGAAAATTCTTATTTAATTTTTCTCATCTTCACTCATGTTTGTTTAAATATCCCATTAGCTTTCACTTACTTACAACTTTTTTGGAAAACATAATGTGTCTTATAGTCATAGTTTAACATTATCAATTTTAAAGTAGCCTTTAATCATAATATATCTTTGATTATACAAGCTCATAATATATATATATTTTAAGTGGCTTAAGATGTTTATAAAGGTATTATAACTAATTTAAAGAAATTAGATATTAAAAGTTACTATAACAAAATTCAGATTTCAAAAATTAGCCAAAAAAGAATTTTTTTGAGTAAATCAATAATAAAAAAATAAAAAGTAGAAAAATATATATTTAATTAAATTTGAATAACACTAACACTTAATTGGTATATTAAGATATTATAATTAATTCAAAATTTTATGAAAAAATAATTTTCAAAAAGTAAACGAATTATGTATATATAAGTATTAATATTAGTATTAATAACACGTAAATCCTACATTTTAATCAATAAAGAAGAATTGAAATTTAACCGCATAGATCCATCTTAAACTTGGATCTAGAAAGCACCGAGAGGGATCCAATTTATTTACATGCAAGTTATTTTTATCTTAATTTTTAAATGTTCATAAACAAGATCTCTCCCATAATATTCACTATCACTATTATTTTTTGCCTACATGTTACAAACGTTACTAATGTTACATCATGTTACAATATCTCTCCCATAATATTCACTATCACTATTATTTTTTTGCCGACATGTTACAAACGTTACTAAAGTTACGTCACGTTATAAGATCTTCCCCATACTAAGCTGTAGAGCGCCTCTCGACGCAATAAATTATATATGATGGTACCATATACCTTTTGCAGTACTAAAGAATGAATCGTTGTAAGAAAAAACACTAAGTACTACAATTACTCGTAAATTAATATAGAGCATTCTTGAATGCCAATTTTACATTCATTGATCAAGACCGTTGTTCCTATGTATTTTAATAGCATAAAATTTGTTGCTTTTTTATCCCATCAAAAACCAATTTGATATTTAAGGCCTCACTTCAATTAGTTATGTTCTATTTGTAAAATGGTGTCCAACAATTCAAAGAGAAGCTTGTAAACATGTCCTCGAAAGCATGTTGTGGTGTATGACTAGGGATGGGTAACCACCATATTGTAAACCTCTTAAATAAAACAACTTTAATAAAGAGAAAATTCGCCAAATCTTGCATGATGTGGTGTATGACTATGGATGGGTAACCATCATATTATAAAACATCTTTGATAAAGAGAAAATTGTCAAATCCGGAAGGAGAGGAATGAAATTGGAAGGAAAAAGATTATTAGATTAATTATTATTTTAATGTTATTGTAGGTTAATTAAGGTATTTTAATTTAGGTTTTAAGTAAGTCGTTAATATTAGATTAATAAAGGAAATGAAATCTGATTAATGGTTAGTCATTAATCTTCTTTGGTTGGCTAATTCAATTAAGCATAGAAAATTAAAGAGAGAAGAACTAGAACAAACTCATTCAAAGATTTATGCTTATTGGATTAAAGATGCAGAGAGTTTTGACTTACCTTTGAGACAATGTCTTTTTTTTTTGTTTCTTAAAAATTCCTCCACACGCAACTCAATCCACCTACAAAATAGACTTGCATCAACTCCCATGTAAACACTAGATCTAGTGTTGGAACCTCCCTTGAAGTTGTATGATTTAATCATCCAGGGTGTGAGAGGACTAATCCTTTGAAGATGCCTTAGGATTGTTAGGATTATTAATCCTCCCTTGGTCAAATGTCTATTAGATTAATTATTGCCTAACTTGGGAACCTTAATTAAATATTTGGGTCCACCTGGCCTAATGGGGCCACATGTACCGGTCACTGGAGTGTGGGGAACACTGCTAGAGGTTAACTTCCACTTACTGCATGTGCATGCATCAGTTTGGGTGCCTCCTAGACCAAACCCTACATTTAGGAGCCATTGGGAGCCCCGACACCAACCTACTTCAGTTAGTTGGTGTTAGTACTAGTTAGTCTTAGTTAGCCCCTAGTTACATTCAGTTACTTCACAAATAGTTAAGCTAGCGCTACCAATGCATGGTTACATGGGGAGGAGCGCTTTTCCTACCTACCACACTCAACTGCACTGAGTTAACTAGTTGTCACAGGTTGTTGGAGTTATTAGTCATTAGGGAGTTGTCTACTTGGACTTTGATATTGATTGGGAGACCTTGAGTTAGAGATTCAGTTAGATACAGTCATATTCACTTGGAGGATTCAAATTCATACCCCATGCATTCGAATTCTTCATATGTAAACTATTGTAACACCAGATATTATTATTGTGAATGATACTGTAAATTCCTGAGCAATACTTGTTTGATTAATGTGTGGTTTGTTTTGTTTAGTTTGTATATTCATTTTCCATCTATTTTTTGCAAACATTATTAGAACTATCTTCTTGAAGATATAAATGGCATTCAAATTCTAATATGGTATCAGAGCCTTCTCAGGTAGGTTTCATGCTTGTTTCTCCCCATCGAACATCAGAAGCAGTCGGGTTTCCACAGAAGTCCCCTATGAAAATTTGCTAGCTCTGGATTTATTCAGAGCAGTGGAGAGGGCATGACGGACCCTGAAAACATGTTCATGCCAAGAGGAAAATCATGATTCTAACAGTTCATATGTTTTAGTGTGTTATTGTAGTGAAATTGACAGGTGCTACGTAGCTTGTGAGAAGTATTTGCAGTCTTCCAGCTGGAGCAATTATGAGTTCTCAAACTCCTGAACCACGGATCCTCACAAATTCCAATTATATTCATTGGAGGATTGATATGCAAATGGCCTTGCGCAAGCATGGCTACCATAGGATCATACATGTATGGGAGGCTGAGCCTCATCAACCAGTAGAGCGAAACAAGTTCCTAAACTGTTGTGATGAAGCATTCGGGTACTAATGTACTTATATTTGCAGAGATCTCCTCTTCCATCTAGAAGGATTGAGGACTCCCAGAGAAGCTTGGGAGAAGCTTAATAGCTTGTTTAACAAACAAGATGAGCTTCGGGGACACATTCTGGAGAATGAGTTGGTATCTTTACATCCTAGCAGTTTCGAGACTATTGAGCAATTCTTCTCTAAATTCAAGTCTCTAGTGCTCCAATGTAGACAGTGTAGAATAGAGTGGAAGGATGAGCAAAATGTCCTTTCCATACTCAGCAAACTAGGCCATGAGTATTATATATATGTCTCTATGTTTCATTCCAAGCGGGAAAGCTTTCCTGATTGGAAACTTCCATCATTAGATTCTTTTTCCGAGTCCTTAATCAAGGAGCAAGACAAATTGATTCGAATGGGAGTCATCCAGACCTCCAAAGATCAAGCTCTCTTAGTTACTGACTCTTCCAAAGTGCAAGCAAAGGGGAAATCAAAGAAGAAGGAGCCTCCAGCTCTAAGCAAACTTCAGAAGGAGCCTCCAGCTCTAAGCAAAAGAAGAAGTTTGAAAAGAAGTTATGTCCTTATTGTGAAAAGGGATACCATCTTGAAGATTAGTGTATGAGGAAGAAACTTGATGAGATGTCCGCTCTTCTCAAGCAACACAACATTGATCCTCCAAGAGCAAAGAAGCCTAATGAAGAAGCTCTAATAGAAGATACCGAAAGGTGTCATGCTTTGAAAGAAACTCTCTCTCCATCCTTAGCATATATTATAGATTCTGGAGCCTCCAACCACATGGTTGCCTCCAAAGAATCCTTCTCTACTCTTTCACTATCAAAAGGGGCCTAACATTCACATGGGAGATGATTCCCAAATTCTAGTAGAAGGAAGGGGATCAATCAAAGTGAAGCATGATGAGTTCAAGAATTATATGTGCCCTCCCTTACTGCTAACCTATTATCTATTACCAGATAACTCATATAGGCTCTCCCAAGAGGGTCACATTCGATTCAGAATCAATTGAGATCACAGAAAAAGCCACTGGAAAGCTTGTAGCAAAAGGTATTGCAAATCACTCTACCAAAGCTTATGAGTTTTCACATTTCTTACCCATTTCTCCTCCTACAGATTTATTGTCTCATGCTAACAACACCAACAAGATTTGGCATGAGATATTTGGCCATCTCAATTTCAAATATATGAAGCAGCTCCACAATGATAACATGGTTGAAGGTTTTCCCTCCATCCAAACTTTCGATAGAGTATGTGTTGGGTGCTTGGTAGGTAAGCATCCATAAAAGAATTATGATGTTGGGAAGGCACATAGAGCTGTCTCTACACTTGATTTGATACATAGTGGTGTAGCTGGACCTATGCCCACAAACTCCATTAATGGTTTCAGGTATTTCCTAACCTTTCATTAGAGGAAATTTCAACTCAAAATGGGCCTTTTAACCATAATTCAAATTCCATGTCATCATGTGCTAGCCAATGAAATTGCTTTAAATTTGAAATACCGTATAGGTCTTCAACAATTTTTTAATATAAAATTGGGGATAGGTATCATAAAAAAAACTACTTTTTTTGTTCGTATTTTTGAAAAATCTCCCTGTGATTTTACTCAAATTTCTATTGGGAGAGCTCATTGGATGCGAAATTAAATTCCACATCCAATGATTACCCACTCGGCATACTTTTGACGGACCCCGCTACCCCAAAAACAAGAAATACCTGAAACAACATGATGATGACGTCAGGTATTTCTTTTTTTGGGGTAGCGGGGTCCGTCAAAAGTATGTCGAGTGGGAACTCATTGGATGCAGAATTTAATTTCACATCCAACGAGCTCTCACAATCAAAATTTCAGTAAAATCAGAGGGAGGTATGTCGAAAATACAAACAAAAAAGTAGTTTTTTTCTTTTCTTCCTCCAAAATTAATAAATATTATTTTATTATTTTAACTATTATTTTATTATTTTTCTTAGGAGGCCCATTTTGAGTTGAAATTTCCTCTAATGATTGATGATTGTTCCAGGTACTGCTGGATCTACTTCATGAAACAAAAATCAGAATTTTTTGAGACTTTTAAAAGTTTTAAAGCTATGGTTGAGAACAGTTTCAATAAGAAGATCAAGTCAATAAGATCCTATGGAGGAGGAGAATATGTCAAAAGAGATTTCCAGAATTTATGTGAATCAAAGGGGATTCAAATGGAACACTCAGTTCCATACACACCACAGCAAAATGGTGTGTCTGAGAGGAAGAACAGATCACTGAAAGAGATGGCAACATGTGTTCTCCATGCCAAGAATCTACCTCCTTCTCTTTGGGCTGAAGTAGTAAATTGTGCTTCATATTTGTAGAATAGGGTACCCCACAAGTCAGTGGTTGGGGTCACACCATTTGAAGCACTGCATGGGTATAAGCCCAATGTCTCACATCTGAGATTTTTTGGTTCCAAAGCTTGGGCCATAATACCACTTGACAAGAGGAAGGCCTTCCAAGCCCAAAGTAGCGAATGCATTCTGCTAGGATATGCAGAAGATGCAAAATCTTACAAACTAATGGAGGTTGCTACCAGAAGATGCTTCATTGAAAGAAGTGTCCATTTTGAATAAGATCAGCTGCATGATACTCCTCCAGTAGCACAGGAAGGTATAACTATTTCTCCACCTATTTTTCAGTGATGATGATGTGCTATAGGTTTCAGATTCAGATGACGAAGATCACATATAGCATGATCCTGTTATTGAGACTGAATCTCAAGAGATTCTAGATCTAGATCCAGTACCCATTCCTAATTAGAAGCCTAAACCCAGATGGTCTCAAAAGATTCTTGATGCAGCTGGAAGTGGTGCTGGAGTTCCAAAACATAGAAGAAGAACAAGGTCCCAGTATCAGAATGAGCATGCTGCACTATCCCTCATAGATTCACTCTCTACAGAATGGTGTAGCAAAGTTCTAGGTTGATGCTACTTGATGATGGCGAATGATTATCTGCATGGCCCACAGAAGTAGAGATTTGATCATTCCCTACCTTCACCATCCAACAGAAACAAACAGAGTCATTAGTTCAGAAGTACATTGAGAGGTCCACTGATGGACCATACTGCTGCTTAGAGCTACAATTTTTGCAACTGTGTGACTCAAGTTATTTTTCTAAGGAGGAAGCTTCTTTCTTCTAAATATAGCTTGAAAATTGCTATTTTTCCCGCTTATTTTTTAGTGTGTGGGGGGGGGTTCCCATGAGTTTTTCCCCTATTTCCTCAGTTGTATTAAGCATCATTTTTTATTATCTTCTAGATTGTATTTGGGTGACCTATGGTCTTGTTACCAGGGCCCACAGTTTTCCAAGTTAGGATTCAAGGGGGTGTTAGGATTATTAATATTCCCTTGTTCAAATGTCTATTAGATTAATTATTGCCTAACTTAGGAACCTTAATTAAATATTTGGGTCCACTAGTACAATTGGGTCCACCTGGCCCAATGGGAACACATGTACCAATCACTGGAGTGTGGGGAACACTGCTAGAGGTTAACTGCCACTTACTCCATGTGCATGCATCAGTTTGGGTGCCTCCTAGACCAAAACCTACATTTTAGGAGCCCTGGGAGTCTTGGCACCAACCTACTTCAGTTAGTTGGTGTTAGTACTAGTTAGTCTTAGTTAGCCCCCAGTTACATTTAGTTACCTCACAAACAGTTAAGCTAGCGCTACCAATGCATGGATAATGCATGGTTGCATGGGGAGGAGAGCTTTTCCTACCTACCACACTCAGTTGCACTGAGTTAACTAGTTGTCACTGGTTGTTGGAGTTATTGCTCATTAGAGAGTTGTCTACTTGGACTCTGATATTGATTGGGAGACCTTGAGTTAGGGATTCATATAGATATAGTCATATCCACTTGGAGGATTCGAATTCATACCCCATGCATTCGAATTCTTCCTATGTAAACTATTGTAACACCAGATATTATTATTGTGAATGATACTGTAAATGCCTGAGCAATACTTGTCCGAGTCCTGTGTGGTTTGTTTTGTTCAGTTTGTATCTTCATTCTCCATCTATTTGCTGCAAACATTATTAGAACTATCTGCTTGAAGATCTAAATGGCATTCAAATTCTAATAAGGATGAGACAACAAGCTTGTATTGTTGGAGCCAAACAAATAACGAAAGACCATTATTAAGGTGTTGAAGAACATAAGAACAAGCAAAGAAAGATCCTAGTTAATGAATTAGGAATGTAGGCCTAAATTCGATGCCAATTAGAGTGTGTACATACAAAATAGGGTTTCAAAAGATACAATATTCAAAGACTTCAAGCAAGAAGAGGATTTGATTGGTATAAATAGGAAAAGGAGTGACCTCAAGGTGTAAGTGAATTCCAAGCTAATTGTTGGAGAAAGATCATACAAAAAAGTCAAACTATAATTTGACCTTATACCATGAGCTTCTGAGACCATACTACAAGTTTTTCCCAAATATAGACTCTATGTACCATGAGGCATGATAAATAGAAACAAGTCACATACTACCTATTAACCAACAAAATTTAATAAAGATTTAACTTGTTTAGCCTCGTAAATAGAAAACTCAAACAAAATTGCACCTTTATTTACTCATAATGGAACATTCTAAGTGACTAGGAATTAATCAAGGGATTACACCTCAAAGTAAGCCCATAGATTGACACAATATTTTAAATGAGTGTTCTAAAGGGTCAAAGTGAACCAAATCATCAACCCTACCTACGCACTAGAAATCTCTAAAATGGCATGCATCTAAGCTAAGGATGTGGATTAACTATAAGTGGTTCATCCCAAAAGAACAATAAAAATATATTGATGTCATCCTTGGGTAGGTCATTCATGGATACAACACTCAAATACTAAAGTGGACAATAGAAAGATATTGATGTCATCACTAAGTAGGTCATTCATGGATACAACACTTGAATACTAAATTATGATTACATATGCAATATTAATAAGCATGAAAGTCTCTAATGTTTATGTATTACAAGGTATTTGTAAAATGAAAAAAGTGATAATTAATATAAGTAGAATCCAATGGTAGTTTTAGGCAAAAGGAGTTGAGGAATTGGTGCATGGGATTGTTGGAAAAGGAAAACCGACATGTTATGTACTTAATGTCATAATTCTTATGCATGTGGAATGGGACTTGTTGGTATAGTTGTTCATGTGGAATTGACAACCTATATTTATATAGGAAAATGTTTTTAATGACTACACGAAACCTCAACCCAGACTTCTTGTAACCCCACTAGATATGAGAATTCATGTTGGTGGCTCTTGTTCAAATACAACCTCACTCTAGGATACAGCCTTAGTTGTTGTTAGTTGTTAAAGCATGTGAGATTAATGTTCTTGTAACCCCACTAGATATGAGAATTAATGTTGGCGGCTCTTGTTCAAATACAACCTCACTCTAGGATACAAACTTAGTTGTTATTAGTTGTTAAAGCATGTGAGATTAATGCTAATGTACTAAAAAGGGAATTAATAAATAGACATACTTAATATTTTCCAAGTCGATCCATTTTTATTATAAGATAAGATTATATTTTAATAATCTCATTTAAAAAAATTGTAAATATCTTAAAATGAACCAAACTCTTTGAAAAAAGTTTCTAATCAAAACCTATAATTTTAGTATAAATTTATTTTAAATTTTAAAAATAGAAAGAAAAAAAATCACAAATAATACACAACTATACAAATCCTCAACCCCAACTTCTTGTTCAAACAGAGCCCCACTAACCAGAAGCATAACCCCACTTGTTATGGGAACTCTCACAAGATGCTTCTTGTTCAAGCACAACCCCACTGTTGGTAGGAACTCCTAACATGGGTGGTCTCATAGTTGTTAAACATATGGTATACATTTTTGTAGGTCTTAACAACACATATAATTGTTAATGAGGATACACTTCTTGTTTTCTCAAATTTCATTTAACTTTACTTCACAATTGTTAAAGCATGTGAGTTAATGTTAATGTATCGAACAAACTTGATATTTTTTAATTAATTTATTTTTCCAATAAAATAAAGATAAGATTTTTAATCATCTCATATAAAAATATATATAAATATCTTAAAAAAACAAAAATCTCTAAAAATAAAGTTTTTTAATCAAAATTTATAATTTCAATTAAAATAAATTTCTATAAAATAAAATAAATAAAAAATCCTAAAAAAACAAAAGTCTCTAGAAATAAAGTTTTTTAATCAAAACCTATAATTTCAATTAAAATAAATTTCTCTAAAATTAGAAAGTTTTTTTTTAAGTACATATACCCACTAAAAAAACTTAAAGTGGGCATATAGAGATATTGATGTCATCCTTAAAATATATATTGATGTCATCCTTGGGTAGGTCATTCATGGATACAACACTCAAATAGTAAAGCGGACAATGGAAAGATATTGATATCATCACTAAGTAGGTCATTCATGGATACAACACTTGAATACTAAATTGCCATTCATGAAAGTCTCTCGTGTTTATATATTAAGACCTATTTGTAAAATGGAAAAAGTGATAATTAATATAAGTAAAATCTTAGGGGAAGGGAGTTAAAGAATTAGTGCTTATGTAATTTATTTCATAATTCTTATGCATGTGAAATGGTACTTGTTGGTATACTTGTTCATGTGGAATTGATAATGTATATTTATATAGGAAAATATTTTTAATAACTACATAAAACCTTAACCGAGACTTCTTGTAACCTTACTCGATATGGGAACTCATGTTGGTGGCTTTTGTTCAAATACAACCCCACTCTAGGATACAACCTTAGTTGTTGTCAAAACTCTCTCTCAACTCTAATTCACAGTTGTTAAACCATGTGAAATTAATGTTAATGTACTGGAAAGTGAACTAATAAATATACACACAATATTTTCCAAGTCGATCTATTTTTCTTATAAGATAAAATTATATTTTAATCATCTTATTTAAAAAAATGTAAACATCTTAAAATGAACCAAACTCTTTGAAAAAAGTTTCTAATCAAAACCTATAATTTTAGTATACATTCATTTTAAATTTAAAAATAGAAAAAAAATTGATAAATAATAGTTAAAAGTACATAACTACACAAATCCTGAACTCAAACTTTTTGTTCAAACATAACCCCACTAACCAAAACGTCTTGTTCAAACATTGCCCCACTTGTCATGGGAACTCTCACAAGATGCTTCTTGCTAAGCACAACCCGGCTATTGGTAGGAACTCCTAACATGGGTGGTCTCATAGTTGTTAAACATATGGTATAAATGTTTGTAGGTTTTAACAACACATATAATTGTCAACGAAGATACCATCTTAGTTGTTGTGAAAACTTTCATTTAACTTTAATTCACAATTGTTAAAGCATGTGAGATTAATGTTAATGTATTGGAAAATGAATTAAACAAACTTGATATTTTTTAATTTATTTATTTTTTCAATAAAATAAAGATAAAAAATTTTAATCATCTGATTTAAAAAATATATAAATATCTTAAAAAAACCAAAAATCTGAAAATAAAGTTTTTTAACCAAAAACCTATAATTTTAATTAAAGTAAATTACTCTAAAAGTTAAATAAAACAAAAACAAAATTAAAAGTACATATGTGACGCACAAAAGAAATAAAGTAAAGTAGCTCTAAATCTACAAAACATAACATTTAGTGCAGATAATGCCTTGAACAATTCCTGTCTACCAACATTTCCTGTCTACCACAGCTCCATACGTGCTTTGTACACTATCTTTCAACAGCGAAGCAAGTTTTCATATACAACTATTGCTATTGCTTTTCGAAAATATATTTATTGCAGTCTTACTTGTCACATGTCACCATAAATCCAAAGTATTAATGAGAAAGATGTTGCTTGATCATAATCACATTATAAAACTGTAAAGCAGGGAATAAAGGAAAAGAAAAAGACGCAAGCATTTTCGAATAAACACCGCAGACGGCACTTATATTTTAGAGAAAAAATACATTGAGCGCATCAAAGTTGGTAAACAAAAAATGTCTTGCTTTGGTCATCCCCACACCTCTTTCCATCGCGAAATACACATATATTCCATGTTTATATATTCAATGTTTATATCCCAGAACTCATTGAAGCCACCCTAGATTGTCCTTACACCAGCCTACACTGACTTAATGAATACGCAGCCTACCGAGAAATACAGCTAAACCTGTTCGATGCACAGACTGGTTACCTCAAATTTATAAAAGTATGGTAAAGAGGACAGTATGGAAGCAAAGCATCAACGGAATTTGTGCATACACGCTATCTTTTCTCAAAGTCTGCCTACATCAATCCCTTCTTTTATACATTAGCTTTAGACAAATCTATTCTCTTTACTTTTCAGGGGACCATGAGAGTAGAGGACGAAGAAGAGCATAGGGTTAATGTGAAGAACGAAGATGAAGGATCAGGGGTCAACAATCTCAGAAATCTCTGCAGCTGTATCTTCATTCGTTAATCTCTACAATCACGTAGATCTCCTCCTGAATGACATGAAGTTTAAGCTCGAGCCTGTGGCCATGGAGCTTCAGGCAGATTTGAGACTTCTTCCTACTCTCATAACACAAATTCTTCCTTCCCTAAACACAGGGGACTCTGATCACCATGATCGTAACTTCTACAGAGTCTTAAAGCTCATGTGCAAGGCTCTGGAAGAAGCCCGAGATAGTCTGGATGAATACATGATTTCTGTTAATAATGCAGTGTCCATTCTAATCAAGCAGAGTCCTCGAGACTTGAACCTCAGGTTGGCAGAATCAAGAAGCAGGATAAAGCATGCAGTGACTCTGTACAATGCATATTGCTGCAACAAGGATGCCTCCACTTTCCACAATCCAATGCAGGTACCCACGGCAAGAAATTATAGAAATGTTCTTCAAGGGGACTTGATGAATATATGGGAATGCTTGAACGAGATGGAATAGGATTATAAGGATAGAGAACCAGTACATGGACCTTGTCCAAAGAGAATTCTGAAATCCGTTGCTAAGTTGAGAGCTAAAACAGTTTGCAGAGATGATATTGACAAATGGGGAGAAGAGGAGATGGAACACTTCTGTAGAGCAGGGGGCTTGGAAGCTTTGATTAGTCTTCTAAGTTCATCAAATTCACAGTGTGTTCAGATGCAGGCATTGAAATATCTTGGGACAATTGTAGCAGTTTATAATGAGGATATGAAAAAAAGGATCACCAGTATTAATGATCCGAGTGCCGTGGAGCTGCTGGGATCTATTATAGCTTCGTCTGGTGGAGATCATGTTCTGTCCGAAGCAGTAGCTTTGATGCGTGCAATGATGAGAAATAACAACGGAATCGATGTTAAAAAAGCTTGGCAACCAGGTACAATGGCTGCTCTGTTAAAGCTTCTTCTTTGCAGCCCATCCAGCATTGAGGTACAAGCAAATACACTGGGGATTTTATGGGAATTTTCTATATATGAAGAATATCGTTGTAAAATAGCCAACGGTACTATGAATATCAATTGTGAAGTTTTATTAGAAAGGTTAGTTTTCTTATGTAAATCTTCTTCGTCTGGGCCAGTAATCGAATTCTTTGCAGCAGCGCTCTTGCAAAATCTCTGCATGGACAAAAATATCAAAACGAAAGTATTGTCCACGGCAGGATTATCAGAGCGCTTATGTAATTTGATCGAGAGCTTTGATAATTGTTATCATAAATCGTCGATGGCACAGCGGATCCAGGCTTTCAAAAGAGTTGAGTATTTAAATTCCCCGATGGCAATCGGATTCTCTGTATCAATGCTGGACTCTCATTCAGAAATACAGCAGATAAGAGGCCTGGATCTGTTAATGCTGGGATTCTCAGAGTCTCTGCTAGATCTTGCTGCCTCCGAAGGTGTAATATCGAGGGTGATCGGCTTATTGAAATCTGGATCGACCACCGTGCTCGAGAAGGCCACAGAGGCGCTTTATATGTTCTCCATGCCTGAGGAAAACGAGGTGAGAATAGCTTCGAATCACATCACCATTCAAAGGCTCGCAGCACTTGTTGAATATCAGGATTCATGGAGCGTTAGAGCAAATGCAGTGAAGGTCCTGGAGAGCCTATCTTTCAACCCAGTTAACAGAGAAAAAATATTGAAGGAGCACAGATCTGTGGAGGAAGTTGCAGCGTTGCTGTTCCATGAATCGTTTGCTGCACAGTCCAGTGCTTCGAGTTTGCTTTGGAATCTGTCAACAAGCAGCATGGCCAACAGAATCAGAATTGCTTCCATCTATGGACTCCCGCAGAGGCTCTCGGATTTGCTACTCTCGGATTCTCCTCTTGTTCAAGAGAAAGCAGCGGGCGCCATCATGAGTCTTTCATATAATGGGCGAAGCAGGAAGATGATAGCTTCTATAGCTTGCACTTTTGAAAGATTGATAAAGCTTCTGGACTCTGTGTCGACTTTAGTTCATCAAAACGCAGCGGGTGCCTTGTATAATCTGTCCATAAGCCCTGATAATATTGCAGCGATAGGAACCCATCCTAGGGCTGTGGCAAATCTGGTGGGCCTACTGTGTTCAAAGTGTGATCTTGTGCAGGAATATGCAGCTGGAGCGTTGGGAAATCTTACTCTGATGGAGGAGATGAGGGAAGATATGAAGCAGATGGGTGCAATGCCATTGTTGAAGAAACTTAAGCAGAGCTCGTCCAGTGCATCAGTGAGAACACAGGCCAAAAGAGCTCTACAGAATCTCATGGTGTGAGAGACCAGATCAGCCCCTACTTAGTTAGTTATTCCCAAGCTATTCATCTATATCTGAACCTGTATGCTAATTATTCATAGGCAATTTGGTGCTTCTGCATATTGATTAATGGTCTATTATTACTTCCAAACTATTCATCTAGGTCCGTTTGCCTATTCATTCAAATTAGTATTTCTACAGGTTTAGGATACTCTTTCTTTGTTGCCGATGTGATCATGGAGCAATGGCTGTATATGGTTGTTTATACTAGATCTCTTATAAATTGAAATTGCTAGTGTAAAATCATTCTTTTCTTAAGAATGCTTAGATAAGACGAATTAAAGAAACTGTAAATGCTTACGAGGCAGAGGGCAAAGGCTCACACAGACATGAAAGGTATATGCATTAAATATTTATTGTATCTCTGAAATATTTATTGTATTACTGGAATGAAACATAAACAGGTAAACACCAGTTAAATTTAGGTAGATTAAATAGTTTAGAAGGGTTTTTTTTATTTGGTGGTGACATTTAAATCCAATTATGCTCTGGTATAACCTAAATCCAATTATGCACTCAAACATAAAAAAAAATAGATAACCTAAATTTAGAAAACAACCATAAAAACATTTCTAAGTTAAAAGAATCAATTTCTTATCCAAATGAAAGGTATTGATTTCATGCAGATTCTTTGTGTGGCTTAAAGATCATTAAGATAACTACCTCTCTTAAAGAGCTTAAAGCCTTGTATATATGTCTTTTACTTTATGCTTTTATGAAGAAATGGATTCCTCATTTGGAGCTTCTTCTTGATTTACTTCATGTTAGATCACCATTTTTATGCTAGGAGATAGTGGTTGATTTATCCTTACTAAGATTTATTTCAACAAAAATGGTTGATTTATGGTTACTAAGATCTATTTCAATAAAAATAGTTAATTTATCTTTACTAAAATCTATCACAACAAAAATGGAAGTTTACTTACACAATCCCAAGAATTTTCAATATCCTCACAACTAATAAATACCATAAATATAATGATAAATTAGGAAGTCCAGCCCAAATTGGCATTCTAATAACTTATATAGAGTGAGGATAAAAATATGTATATAGATATATTATTATTATATGTTTAGTTTTGTATAACATATTATATGTGGCCTACACATTCACATCAATATTAAGAAAATAAGATGGGCATTACAACTTTATCAACATTGAGTTTTAAAATGTACCTAGCTTAAAGTGTTTAAGAGAAATTTACGACTATAAATTGGAGGCTCATTTAATCTAAACTTGTTTATGATAATTTATAATAATACAAATTTAAGACACAGATTTACCTAGCTTAAAGTGTTTATGAGAAATTTATGACTATAAATTGGAGGCTCATTTAATCTAAACTTGTTTATGATAATTTATAATAATACAATTTAACACAAGAATTTACCTAGATTAAAGTGTTTAAGAGGAATTTATGACTATAAATTGGAGGCTCATTTAATCTAAACTTGTTTATGATAATTTATAATAATACAATTTAACACAAGAATTTACCTAGATTAAAGTGTTTAAGAGGAATTTATGACTATAAATTGGAGGCAAGGGAGAAAAAACATATAAACTTGTTTATAATAATTTATAATAAGTGAGAATTTTCAATTCAATCTATTTTGAATGGTTAGAAAGAGAAAAAAATATTATCTCCACAACAATAATAGGAACACATATCTGTTGATGCAAGAGCATCCTAAGTCAACTCAGATAATTTAACAAAACTAATTTTAATTCCAATTTATAAGAATTGTTCAAAATCCTAGTGATTTATGAGACCATAATTGTTTGACACCTTAGTTTTTGTATTGCAAGAGCCAACAACATCTTGTCTATATTATATATCATCTAACCCTCAATCCTCATACATAGATCTATTAGTCCCTTGTTCGAATTAGTTCAAAGGAGGAGCATCTTAGGACCTGAGCACCATTTGACTATTGGAAGATCAATGATATTTCACTCATTTTGGGGTTCATTAGAAGACTTTGAAACATTTGTTCCAACTTTTATGGTACTTGTACGATTGTGAAGGCCTAAATCATCTTATGGCTTCCATGTGATATTGAGGCAATTTTCTTTGAGCTTAATTTAATAACTCCTTTCCTTTGAGAGCAATTTATTAACTTGGAGCTCAATCCAACTCACTAGCGTTCTTCGGTGGGAAAATTTATTGAGAACCATAATTGCCAATTCGCATGGGAAACCCAAAGAAATTATGGTTGGATGTAGACTATTATTGTGTAAGGATTGTCAATGGGGCTTTCTTATAAAATTCAAGGAGATATATGTGTTTGGGTTGGATTCTACCCCAATGATGTGTGGAAGAGGGTAGACTAGCTTCGTCAAGCTCACAAGCGTAATAGGCAAAAGTGTCCAATTAGAACTTCTTTCCTTAAGATGGGTTCTCACGTTTTTTATATTTAGCGTCGTGAATTTTGAATTTTGTAAGTTCTAATGAAAAACATCTAAAACAAAATACAAATTTCAATAGGAAAAGAAACCTATACTAACATGGAGTAAATTTACTAATTAATATCATAGAACAAGACCATATGTTAAGGCAAGCAAAAATAATCCAAACCACACTTTGTGCATAATCAACAAATGCATTAGTTTGTGAAATATGCCAACATCATAACACACTCGTTGATAAATTAACAATTACACTCCAAACCACAGTTTGTGCATAATCAACAAATGCATTATTTTGTGAAATATGCCAACATCATAACACACTTGCTGTAACACGGGATAAATTAACAATTATATAGCATATTGGTTACATGAAAAAAAAAAGTCGCAAAACACATCTTATTTCATTAATACTCATGCTTTATTCTTAAGAAACCCTTATTTATAGTTTAACATAGTGACTTTTCATATTTTATGACTCTTGCCTTCGAACTTTTTCACTATTTCTCTACCAAAGCCCTTTCACATTCTTTGAGATTTTTTGAATTTGGGTGATTATATTTTATATTTTATGATTGTAAAGTATTATTCAATCTTTTTACATGTTTATTAATGATATAATAAATTTTAACAAATGAAATTAGCAACAAAGTTTCTTAAAAAATAATTTAATTTAATAATTTAAAAATGCTCTAATTTAATAGTTTTATATATCTAAGTTTAATTTAATAATTTAGAAATGTTTTAATTTAATATTTATCTATAATCCAAATTTAATCTCATAATTTAGAAATGTTTTGATTTAATAGTTATATATAGTTCAAAATTAGAATTAAAGTTTGACATGAAATTAATTGGATAATAAATAAAAAGTCATAAGAAAATGTTATTATAATTTAGAAATATCAAAGTTATATTAAATAATTAATGTTGAAGATATTAATTGTGTAATAATTTCTAGAGAATTTATAAAAATTTGAATTTATTTACTAACAAAATTTTACCAAAATAAAATCTAAATTTTTCTATTAACAATCAAAAGGCTAAAACTTGGTAAATCTCTAGTATAAAGAGAAATTTATAATGTTAAAAATATTATTACTTCTAAGTTTAAAGAGAAATTAAGGTGCCAGAAAATGAAGATACTATGTAGATGTCATTAATCCTAATTTGGAAGATCAGAAGTATCTAGCTCACGAAATAAAATTAATATAGCCAAGATTAAACATGGTATTTGTTTATTCCTAAAACTCCATGGGCTAAAAGAGTTTTCCATATGTGTGAGTATATGAGTCTTGAGGATGAGAATTATTTTCTCTTAAAGTGTCATGCTTACACCCACAATAGATATAAGTTTTATAATATTTGGTACAATACAAACCTTTATAACCTCCTAACTTGTCAAAACTATAATGAACTTGGAAAACCATCATCATCGCAATGTTTACTTATTAAAATATTATTATATTTGTTTGAATAAACCAATAATAGATTTTTAGAAAGAAAAAAATCAATCTTTACTTTTATTAATAGGTTAGTTTTATGAGATGTGAAAAAAAGCTTAATTAAATACCAAAATAAATATTTGAAAATTTTAGATTAAAAATTATATTGAATAAATATATATAGAAAATAAATTATAAACCTGGAAGTTTTATATATATTTAAAATAAGTTTATTATATCTAAATAAAAGTTTTGTATAATGATATAGCTATACTTAATCATTGTGATGTGTTCAATAAACCAAAGTTTGGTCTCAATGGTAACCACCACCACCATGGTATCAAGATTAGTCATTATAACTATTTTAATAAACTAGAAACTTGGCATTATTAGATTTTATTTCTACTTTTTATAGAAATGAGATTATACTATGTTGAAGTTTTTATATATATTTAAAAAAAATTATTATATCTAAATAAAAGTTCTATATAGTGATATAGCTATACTCAACCATTATAATGTTATTGTTAATGGTTTTACACATTAAAAAAAAGTAGTCAAATCATTAAAATGAACCAATAATTAAATAAAAAAATATGTTTTAAAAAATAAAATAAAAATATAATTTTATTATTAAAATATTAATTTAATATATAAATTTTATAAAACTTATTCAAACTTTAAAAAAATATATAAACTAATTAAAATAAAAAATATTGTTTAAGTAAACTATAACTATATACCTCTTTCAGCCTACGTGACACGGTTATAATAAAACTTATCACTTCTTAAAAAAACTCATAATCAACCCATAAATTCAACATTGGAGAATTTAACAATTTAATTTGAAGAATTTTAACAAAGCCTATCACTTCCCAAGAAAAGTTCATAATCGACCATGGGTTCAACATTGGAGAATTTTACAATTAATTTGTTTCTTCTTCTACTTTGGGCGAACAATTTAAAAAAAAAAGATTGGTCTTTCATTAACATAGCTTGAGATTGCTCGAGATTGCTCATGCATTATATGTTTCCACGGCAAACCTCTCAAGGAATGTGGTGAACATTAACTCATAGAACTCATCAACGGATGCATTGCCAATCTTCTCTTGGATGCAATGGAGGATAAGAAATATTATAACCATGTTTTCTCATGCATGATATTTTCCATTCTTACAGCTTTAATTTTTATCATAAGTATAGTTGCGATAGTTAAATGGGCCTAAGTTGTATGAAACGTCATGTTTTCTCTCTCTTATTTATACTAAAAGATATTCATTTGAATAGACATATTGCCTTATGTATTTGCTATCTTACATAAAAGAATTTTTCTCTCTTAGAAAATGTCTCTTTTTATTTATTAATTCAATATCATTTCTAACGTGCCGGCTTAATTATTATTTTTATTATTATATTATTTGGGGTTTTGGGTATGTAACATTTGGCATTAGAAAAGACGAATCTTGGATTTCCCCCATATAAACAAGTTTAACTTATAAAAAAATTTATAATTACTTTTGAGGTTACCTTTAGTTAAAAAATAATTCAAAATGCATAGAAAGGGTAGTGAAGTACATTGGGTCAAAAACTCAAACTATGGTTCACTATAATTTCAAAGTTACAAGCTATGGAAGTTAGATTCTTTTACTAGTACTAACCAAGTGTTCTCAAAAAACAATTATATATGAAGCCAACACACTAAAATTGAGTACGACTAGCTGTATTGGAAATAAGGCATACATTTAAGTGAAGTATTGGTGATGTGAGAGTTCGCAGAAGTTCACTTTCTTGAAATATTGAAAAAAAAGAGAGAAAGTTCTAGTAATGTGACCATAAATTTCCCTTTGAAGGTCTAGTGGGATACTAAAGGTAATATCTCATAGTACATCTTGTAAAAATTGTTGCAATAAAGGACTACAATTGGTAAAATTGTAATAGTTTGAAGGTCTGTCAGCAAAACAATAATCCAAATATGACCTTAAAGAGGTATGTTAACTCAAAACTTACGTAATTTTTGCTTGGGAGATCAAGAGGTGATTCAAAAAGTGTTGTGAAGATAAAATAGAGAATTTTTCTAGGTAAATATTATATTTTCTCGCATGGAAAGAGGTAGTGCAAACAATTATACATGGGAAAAAACTCTAGAAAACTCATCCATGTATGAATGAAAATAGTGAATACTTTAGGAACTAGGTATTAAAAAGGGGACCAAATTTGAAATATTGGTTGTGAATGGGGGAGTATTAATTATGGAGGAAAATTCCACAACATCTACTCAATGTGGGAGACTATAACTTATCAAGTCCCATGTTGTAAGAATAAATCCCAAATTGATTTTTATTTAGAAAAACTTCGTTATTTATACAATTGATAAAGGACTTTGGACTTCATCTTCCAATAGGTGTGTTGGAGTTCTAGAAGACTATTCATCTTCTTATTTAAAAACTGAAACATTATTGACATCATTTACATGGAACCATAATACTCATGGATTAGGTTTCCAACATTCCCCCACCCCCTTAATCCGAAGGCGTGTTCGTGAGTCCAAGCATCATTCTTCACCTTTCAGTCTTTTCTCTTCCAAGTGCTTTAGTGAAGATGCCTACAATTTGCTCATTCGTGGAACAATGTCTCTAATGAACTTGATTGGCCTCTACATGATATCGAATCATATGGTACTTTGTGTTGATGTTCTTGGTTCAATCATGGAATCTAGGATTCCTGACCAACTTGATTGCAAAAGTATTGTCAATCAATAAGGGAGTGGAATTCTCTTATTTCTCTTTTAAATATTCAAGTATTTTCCCGAGCCACACAATCTACTTTTTTAGTTATGCAATAGCCACATATTATGCCTCTATTGTGGATTCTGTTGGAACTAATTGTTTGTGTGATCTCCAGGAGAGAGTTATTGATCCAAGACTCATGAGGTAGCTTGAAGTAGACAATCCAATTTCTTTGTCTGCATCAAAGTCTAAATAAGAATACCTAATAAGTTTGAATTCATCCACCTTAGAATATTTGAGTCAAAAGTCTTTGTACCATACCTAATTAGAAGGTGCTTGGTTAAATTTTTGTACCATGCTCAATGTGCTTGTTTCAAGAAAAGGACTTGATGAATTTGCATACCTTATGTTCTTTCCCTTTCCCAACAAATCCTTCTAATTTATACATGAAAACATTCCATTTCAAGTCTTCATTCAACAAAGTAGTCTTCACATCCATCTAATAACCTTTCCACCCATTATGTGCAGCCAAAGACAATAAGGAATGGATGGTATCCCACTTTTTTTTGGAGGATGAAGTCTCTTCCTAGTCATTTCCTTCCTTTTGTTCATATCCTTTTGCCACAAGCCTCTCCTTTTGCTTGTCAAGTGAGCCATCTGATATGTACTTTTTATTGTAAACCCACCTACTTTCGATTTGTTTGGTTCCAAATGAAGGGTCCACCAACTTTTAGGTTCCATTCTCAATGAGAGAATCATACTCATTCCGCATGGCTTCTTTAAATTCATCAGGAGAAACAAATTATTCAGAGGAAGTTATTTCTAAGTTAGAAGATAAATTCAATTCAAAGTCATATAAAAAAATCCATCTTCTACATCACCTAAGTTTGAACTATCTTCATCTCCTCCATGTTCTTGTATTCTCGAACTTCTAGGTCTATTGGCAATGGGTTGGGGTAAGTTGTGTAACATCGCGGATGATGTACAAGCTCAGAAGACACCACGCAAGAAAAAGATAGCATGAAAGACGGAAGATGGACTACTTTTGAATATTTTGTGTCACTTTTTGTACTTTTGGACCATATTTTGTGGATATTGGTCATTAGTTAGAAAATTAGTTAGGAGTTAGTTAGAAGTGGACCATGAATGTAAAGGCGCAAGCATATAAATATAAGAATTATACATGTTTTTGATAGAGGATTTTGGGAATATTTTTAGAGACAAGGTTCTAGATTCAGTGTTGATCAAGTGGGGAATGAAGACATGAATTGTTATCTATTTTGATCTGTGGGTGATTGCGCAGAAGTAATATGATAAGACGGATGTTAACCTGAATCGTTATTATCTTTTCTTTTTCTGTCTTTCTGTCTCTGCAATTTCAATGATGAATGCTAAGTGAAACTGGAATATGGATCTATGATGCGATGGTTACTGCTTATGTCTGATGTTATCTTTTTAGTTCTATCTTCACACTTGTAGATCTACTAAAATTGTGAATGAATGATGTACAATGATGAATGGTTATGTTAAAGAAGTTAATCTGATATGGTCATTAAGCTGATGAATCATCAATGCCCTAATCCTCTTCTATACTACGGAAACTTGGTTCTGACAACCCTCCCTTGAACATCTCGGGTGAGACCTCATCCGCTTCACGGGTGTTGCTGGACAGGGTAAAACATGTCTGGGCCAATGCCCAGGGAGATCGTGGCGAGTTGAGTGTCTACAGAGTGGGAACCCCTGTCGATTAGGTTTTGTTTGTGAGGGTTACGCCAACAAATGGTTCCGTTGCCGGGACCTTGTTGTGGTTGAGAGGAGGGTATGTAGCATCCAACGTGATCAGAAACTCAAGAGTGGATGTGGCATCCAGCGCAACTAGAAATTAAATATTGGTTTGATCAGAAACTGTGACAATTTGTTGAAGCATAAAATCAGAACCTTGTACTGACAATAGACAAGTTGCTGGAAGAATATATACATGACGGTTCGCACGGATATTTTTTCTGTGAGTTTTCCATCATCTTGTATGAGTGGTTGGCGTAGTTCACATACAAGAAGACAAATTTCCAAGGGGGAGAACCAACATCCTGGACCCTTGAATTGATCCAGGAATTGCAAGAAACTGACAACAGAGCCTCGCGAGTTGTTGAGGTCTAGATGGATAGTATCCTAGAAGGATATATTACTGAATTTGTCGTCGACACTACAAAGTCCTACAACGAAGTAGAAAGGTATTTTTTCAACGAGCCCAGAGGTAGGTTCTTATTATTTCTACAGTTATCAATTAAAATGCTTATCTACGAAAAAGGTATACTGAAGATGCATCTAGAGTAGAAGAACTCTGGTGTGCGGAGGTGGTGGATACCGCGACTGAAGGGGGGCCACAAATGGGAAGGTAAGGGGTAGATGGGTGCAAGTTTCGATGAGACTATGAGGGAAGATGAGGAAGAAAGTGGTTGTACAAGGGGAGGAGAAAGCTTTCGACAAGAGAAGAGGCAGAGGACAAGGGAATGTACCACTGCGATTGAAATGAAAAACTACGAAGGACAACCACACAGGACGAAGCAACCCTACAGTGACAAATAGGACGACCAAACCTAGACTATGCCTAGGACAACAGTAATATCAAACCCCAGCAGCACCGTGCCCATGCCTTTGTGCACTGCTTCAAACTTAGGGAGAACCACGAATTTCACGTCCACTTGTCCAACGTGTCAACAACAATCTAGTAGTAAGTCAACGTCTATAGGAATAAGGCCTAGGATGGTGGGTGATGATACGAAATTACCTTTGTTTCATGGGAACGGGATTGACGATCCCGAGCAGTATTGGTTTCTATGCGAGGAAATATGGACTATTAGACAGATCATAAATGATGATGTCAAGAAAGGCCAACTGGAGACTACCCTACGGGGTTGTGCGCTAGATTGGTATATGAAATTTATACAGGTTCTGTTATCACTCCAGGAAACTCCTCTAGGTTGTATCTCGAGGATTCCTGGTAACTTACAATGTTTTTACGGTTTTCTGATATGGATCAAGTCAGTTGACCTATATAACCTTTCCACTCTCAAGGCATGCATAAAACTCACTCAATTACATGGCTTTTAGTTACAATTGCTCAGAAGTTTGACAATAAAGTGCAGGGATGAAGAACTCATCAGGATGGCAGATTTACATACAAAACACATGCATATAAATGGCCAAATCATGATAAGGATGGCACTTATAAATCAAATTGCACTAACAAACCAATAGGATGAAATCTATCAACTTTTTAATCAATCTGAAATTGACCTAAATACACATTCAGGCATAAGTGCAACAAAGAAAGAGATGATGGCTGAACAGATCATAACAAAAGAACTTGTATTCATGAATAAGAAAAATGAGAAGCATGAAAGCATTATAGACTTATAAATCCCAGAAGTTGAACCTTTATTATAAAATCGATCTTAGGATTTATAGCCCTTTTACAAAAAGTACAGATCCTGAAACTTGGATCTGTTTTTACAAAAATACTCAGAAGAGATAGTTTTTGCAAATTAGGATTTGAAACCCTACCTAACTACTTGTCTAACTACAATGAATATCTAGTTCACTGACTGAACATTAAATAACTGAAGCATTTGCTGATGATCACTGCTGTTGGTCCATTGTCAGTTAACCCACTGATTTATTCTTAACAGCTAGGGTTGATGACTTTATGGCACTGTTTTGTCATAATAGATCTAAACAGACCCTTTCTGATACTTCTGTCAGCACCTTTTATCTTTAACTTACGCCCCTGAGCCATTTGCAGTCACCGAAAAACGATCCCGTGTGCCCAAAACTTGCCTTTACGCCTTTGTCTGATTTCGGTGGTTAAGCGGCCAGTCTATTGGACCCATTAGCTACCGAAAGTGGCACTTTCAATGGCTAATGGATTGTTCCATCGTCTGCCTAAGCCACTGAAAGCCCTGTTTTACCAAAATTTTTAGGTTTCGCTAAAAATGTCGTTCTAGTCCTGTATGCTCAGCTTTCTTCTTCTGAGAGCTTCATGTTTGGAGTGTTTGAAGGGCCTTGGCTTATTTCAGGAGGTTGGATATTGATGGCTACTTCAGCTAGGGTTGATAAGGCAAGGTGGCTGCTAGGGTTTGCTTTGGCTTCTTTCAACTACAGCCTTTGGAGCCTCACCATCCTGTATAACCTGGTATTGTCCCTTAGGTATCTTTTGTTCATCCTTTTCAAGAAGATGTATCTTTCCCTCTGCTCCAGGTAGGACTTGTGAAATAACTTGTTTCTCCTAGTCAATGTCTCATTATTTCTCTTTAGCTCTCTTTCCAAGACCTCCATTTCATAAACCCGCCTCAGTAGCAGATTGATCTTTTGACTTCTAGGTTTGCTGGAGGAAGGCCTTTCTGCTGGTTCCTCTTGTTCTTGTGGTGTGGGGGATGGCAATGCTTCAGTGAATGGAACAATTTGTAGATCTAGGGATACATCCTCTCCTTGTTCTTCCTCAGAATCTGAATAGGGTAGGTTTAAGACATTCTCCTAGTGTGCTTCTGCCTCCTGACCTTTCTCACCGAAATCCAAATTCCTTTTTGCTTTCTTGGTCTTGGAGGAGGAGGGAGGTTCTTCTATTGCTGCAGCTAGGGAAATGGCCCTCCTCCTTCTTATCCCACTCCTTGGAGTGCTGGATTTCTTGGGAGGAGACTTCCCTTTCTCCTCTGGTTGAAGGCTTATCTCAAAGGCATTCCAGAACAGAAAATAAGGCCAAGCAATGTTTCTTTTCTTCAACAACTCCTGGACCAATAGCTGGATCAGACCATGGTGGCACAACTTGCCAGCAATTTTGGATGGCTGGGATTTCACTTGATGTGCTATCTTCCCTAGACTCCTGTGTAAATAAAAGGGAAGATTAAGAGGGTTTTTACCTGTGAAGTTGTTCATGAGTTTGAAATGATAGACCATTTCTCTATTGTATCTCCCTTCACAGGTTAAATAGACCACAATGGCCTTTAGCAGTTGTTTCTAGTTCTCTTCCAGCCATGATGATGGCACAACCTTCTTCCATGTTATTCCCCTGTGCTTAGGCTTGAGATATGATTTGAATTCCACGTCTTTGGGTATGGTGGTCTTGAACGACTTCTCTCCTGTGCAAGGTAATTCAGTCACCTCTCAGATTAGTGCTTCATCTATGAGAAATTCCTCCCTCCCTATGACTTCTTTTGAACCATCAAATGACAGGGCAAAAGCTTCAGCCACCTCCTGATGAAAACTGTTGGTTTAACTCTGGCAGACCCGGTTTTACTTTATTGTACCAACAAAACTTCTAGCTCACTGGCCCTTTCGGCGACAGACCATAGAGCGGCCTTAAGTCTCACCTGAAGTGATCTTAAATGGGTTGGCTGAAGAATCACGTTTCCTCAACCAGGTTCTATAGCATCCTATGTTCTCTGACTCTACTTAACCAGTGGGATCTCTCAGCACGGGTTGTTTCTCTCTTCCTAGCTGACTCTGCTACGGGACTAGTTCTTATTGCATCGTAACTTCTCAGACGACGCATGAACTTCCTCTTCCGCTCAACTCTCAACCTATGATATCTCACACCGTAGCTCCTCAGATGGTGTGATATCGCCTTTCTACCTACAATACTTCCTACAATGAGACTTAATATACTTAAAAAGCTCTCAAGGTCCAGAGGCTTCCTCTCTGGGTATAATAGCTCAGTTAACCTTCCTTAAGGTGTTAAACAACCTCACTTAAGATTCTATAGTTTAACACGCTTAACATCAATCACACTTAACTTGCTGAACTGAATATACAGAAGTCACTTAACACTGTAACTGTTACTGTGTGAATCAAACACTAATAAACTCATATACATAATACTTAACGCATTCAACTCGCATTTGATCTTCTATTTTACTGCAACTGAAGGACAACATACATGTATTCATTAACTGATCAACAACGTTCATGTAGCGAATAACATATAGCAAATAAGCATAGCACAATCAAATGAAACAGTCGCACAACACAAAGATTTTACGTGGTTCACTTCCGGGGAGGAAGCTACGTCCACAGGAACTGTGTTTATATTATATCTGGAGAGAGTAACACAGTTCCGCTGCAACCTATTATGCAGCTTGAGATCTTCTGGGAAACTCCACGCACTTAGCCGGGAGCCCTTCTCTCTTAGATCTCTTTTCTTTCTATTATGCTTTCTTCTTACAATACATCCTCTCTCTCTCTCTCAATCCCTGTGGATTGTTACATTCATGCTCAAGGAGTCAGCTGCTGGTTACAGTAAGATAACTACATACTGAACTCAGAATCAGAGCTCGACTCTTTTTCAATGTCTAACTCTCTAACTTCCTATCTAAGCATCTAACTTTCTAACCATCTATCGGTCTAACTATCTAACTAGCTGATTATCTAACCCTTCATAATACAAAATACATGCTTAAATAGGTGGCCCAAAGGTCTCACCATGATACAAAAATATGGGCCTATCCCAATAGTACCCCAAAACCCTAACTGTGACAGTCGGCCTATCTGTACTTTGAACTGTCGCTTAATGGTCACACTACAGCTTTCTGTAGTCTTCCACGATGTCCGACGCTGATCGTGGGTATGGGCGCCGCTTCCTCAGTCACTCCCCTTCTGTCCTTTGTATTTAATACCTCGGCCCATTTCTCCTTCTTCATTCATGATGGTAGCTGAGCCCTCCTGTCGTCGCTACTGCCTTAAATGCAGTGGTTGAGCTCTCTTCTCGGTCGCTTCAGGTACTATTTCCTTTGAATTTATTGTTATGATATAGAAACTTTTCCTATAGCTGCGGGACCCTGCTCCAACAAAAACCTTGTATTTTTTCATAATATTTGTAGCAGCCTACCTCCTGGAACAATCTACAAACCTCTGGATGGGCCTCTAAATAACTGACATCACCTAGATCCTGTCTGAGAGCTGGTCCACTTTTCTTCATCTTGATGGGTGTATCTCCTGGGTACCTACAAAAATAGTTTTCCATACCTTCTATACAATGTGCTTTAGCGGGCTTCTCTCTTAGAGTCAGTTTTTTGGTGAAAAAATGCCAATTTCAAACATGAAATACGATGGATCCCCATGGCACTGATTATGAGGATTTTTTGTCATTTATGGAAGCTAAGGTCACCTAAATGATGATAGCAGCTCGATCCCTGAGATATATTTTCCCAGATAACTGTACCCTACCTCAGCCATAACATTCTGTGGTTATTTGATGACCCTTGGGACAGGTGGAGGAAAACTACAGGTTGGCAGTCAGATCAGTTTTTTCTACTTGCATAATGACCCTTTTCACTCATTTCACATGCACTCACACGGATTTAGATCCTTTCGATGGGTAATCATGCTCTAAAATGATCTTTTGTCTTGCTGATGGTGTTGGATGTGACATTTCCCAACCATTTCCCTATTTTATCCTTTCGGTGGTTTAAGATCCTCCGTGATTTTGTCAGCTAACCGCCAAAACGCTGGCTTTTGGCAGCTAACTAAACGTGATCTTTCTTGCTTAAACTACCGGAATCGTTACCCCATCACCGTGGTGAATCTATTCTTTTGGCAGATCTCGATCGTGTCAGAAACCTTTTTTTAACTGCCGACAACATGTTCTTTCGGTGGTTAATAAAATGTCATAGCTTTCACCTAAATTGTTGAAAGGGTTTTTCACCCGATATTTGTCTTC
Source organism: Pseudotsuga menziesii (assembly GCA_001517045.1). Lineage (NCBI taxonomy): Eukaryota > Viridiplantae > Streptophyta > Pinopsida > Pinales > Pinaceae > Pseudotsuga > Pseudotsuga menziesii. The sequence continues at coordinate 190,393 of LPNX010548417.1, forward strand.
CAGCTTTCGGTGGTTAGCATATGTGTTGTGATCTTCTCTAATTTGCTAAAAATGACCCTTTTCGATGGATAATGAGATGTTCTTAGCCTCTCCTAAGCCACTGAATGTAATTTTCTCGACGCTGCTTGCTCCTCGCTTTCGACAGTTCAAACCCTTTTTTATCTCTTTTTCTAGTCCGCCGAAAGTGCCCCTTTTCTGTGGATAATGAGTTTTCTTCAGTCTCTCCTAAGCCACTGAAAGAGTTACTTTGACCCTGATTTCTCAGACCACTTTCAGTGGTTCTCCTTTGGCCTGCGTTCAACTGTTTAACCGTTGAAACATAGATTTTTGGTGGCTAATGAGCTATGATAGTCCTCGCCTAAGCCACCGAAATCTACAACTTGTAAAATTTTCATCCAAATAAAAAACAAAGGCCTTCAAACTATCAGTGATATTCATATTCTTCATTTCATGAGTTAAATTATTCATACTATAAAAACAAATTATTTTGGGAGATAACATCTGGCTCCTACTAGGGGATGGGAACCTCCGAGTGAGGTCCCAAGAATCCAGACCAAAATGCCTTTCCCTAAAAGCAACTAAGTAACTTAATACTATCATTTACTGTTCCATTGGGCATGGAGTTTATTCTGAAAGAAAAATAACCTACTATCTACTAATTTACAATAATAAGGCCTCAGAACCTCAAATAAAATAGAGTTTCAAGAACCACCCATTCACTAGGCCATCAAATACCTCTTCCCCTTCCAGATTCTGCAATTTGAAGGTGTTATTCTTATGTACCTGGGCTATCACAAAAGGGACAATCCATAAAGTGTCGAATTTTCCATGTTTTCCCTTGTTCTGTTTGACAGAATCCCACTTAAGGACCCAATATCCAACTTGGAAGTTGTCTACTTTTGCTCTTTTTTCAAACATGCCATTTATCCTCTATTGATCTGCTTCTGATTTTCCTACAACCTGCTCCCTTATTTGCTGTAATTCCACCAAGTCCATCATCCTTCTCACCATATCATTTGGTTCATCTTCCTCTTCCTGAAAGAATTTTTCCACTGGAAGGATGAGCTGGATAGGAAAAATGGCCTCAGTGCCATAAACTAGCTTGAATGGAGAAGTCCCTATGAATATTTTTTCTGTTACCCTATCATCCCATAAAGCAAACTTAAGCTTTGAATCCCAGCTTTTTTTATTTGTCTCCAGTAGTTTCCTGATGATTCTGACTAAGCTTTTGTTGGATGACTTAGCCAGTCCATTGCCTTGAGGATAATAGGATGTGGAGTGCACCAGTTGAATACCCATTGATTTACACATTTTAACTAATTCCCCAGCCTTGAAAGATGGTGCATTATCAGTTGCTAACCTTACTAGGTAGCCAAACCTGCTAAAGATATTCTCATATAAAAATCTCATGATGACTTGATGAGTGGCATTCCTGGTGGGTACTGCTTCTATCCATTTGGTAAAGTAGTCAATGGATACTAAGATCCATTTATGCTTTCCACTGGAAGATGGATTTATTTCACCTATGAAATCTAGGCCCCATTGATGGAAAGTCCCATTCACCACAATAGGCTTAAGGGGCAAGGACTTGAGCTGCTACTTCCCTATAAATATTTGGCATTGGTCATAGGCCCTTACAAAAGTGCATACATCAGCAAAGAGGACTAGACAATAGTATCCTGCTCTTAAGATCTTGTGGGCTGTGGTTTTCCAGTAGTGGTGGCCCCCACATGTGCTGGAATGAAAATGATGTATGACCTGCTCTGCTTCCTCTTTATCTAGACACCTTAGCAAAATTCCAAACTGATCTCTCTAGTACATCAGTTTGTCAATTATGCAAAAATTAACAGATTTCAACTTAAGAGCTCATGCTTGATTAGGAGTGAGATCAAGAGAAACTTCTAATTTTTGAAAAAATTGAATGATACCTGAGTACCACTCGCATGAAGATATGTTTTCAGCTACTGATGGAATGTCATTCTGATCTTGATTTACTTCTGTTTCTGCTGCTACCATAGTTTGCATCTTTGCTGATTTGACACATGTGAAATTTATTCCCATCAGTTCACAGTTTTCTTTGGCCATGAGTTTAGCTAGACCTAGTCCCTTTACCAGCTTAGTGGGTTTCACCTCTATATCAAACTCAATGAGTTTGGCTATCCACTTAGCTCTCTTCCCATCAATGTTAGTCTGAGTCAAAAAATCCTTCACAGTAGCTGAAGGGACATATGAAAGGACCTTTGCATGGAGAATGTAGATTCTGAAAGTCTTCAAAGATTTTATGAGAGCATAATCCTGTTTCTCAATTGGGTCATACTTCAGCTCAACATCTCTCAGGGTTTTGTTGAAGAATGCAATTGGATGATCAAGACCCTCATCATTCTTTTGTAATAGTACAACTGCTACTGTGTCATAAGATGCAAAAGAGAAAATGTAAAAACCCTTGATGTAGTCAGGACTAATTAGGTTCGGGGCCTCCATGATAGCTTTCTTAATGTCCTCAAAAGAGTTTCTTTCCTAGTCAGTCCACTTTATTTCTGCATCTTTTTTCAACATGACTGTTATATGCTTCACTAGCTCGGATAAATTAGGAATGAACCTCCTGACAAAGTTTATCTTGACTAAAAAGGACTGAATGTCTCTTTTTGACCTTGGTATTGACAAATTTTGGATTGCTTCCACCCTTACCAGATCGATCTTTACACCTTCAGCTGAGACTATGTGGCCTAGGAGCTTTCCTTCATTGAGTGCAAACTAGGAATTCTTTGGGTTCAGTGATATTCCATACCTTTTGCACTTCAGAAATACCTTAAATGCTACAAGTGGTCATGATGGCTGCGAGAATAAACTGTTAGGTCATCTAAATATATCAGCACAAATTTATCTTTTATCCCTACAAAAGCTAGGTCCATGGCTCTATGAAAAGTAGCCCCAACATTCATTATCCCAAATGGCATTTTAGCATACATGAAGGTGCCCCAAGGGGTGGTAAAGGCAGTCTTCTCTTGGTCATCAGGGTGCACAAAAACTTGGTTATATCCAGGGAATCCATCAAGGAAGGACATAACCCTAGCCCCTGAGACTTTCTGCAATAGGTGTTCCATCTTGGGCAGTGTATAGTTGTCTTTCTTGGAACACTTGTTCAGGTTTCTAAAATCTACACACAACTTGATTTCCCTATTTTTCTTTCTTACCACTACTAGGTTTGCAATCCACTTGGAATACCTGAGGGGGATTGTGATCTTGGCTTTGAGGAGCTTGTGGATTTCCTTTTCAATCATTGGTAATAGGAGAGGGCTGATGGGTCTCAGCTTCTGCTTAAAAGGAATGGTGTCCTTCTCCAAAGTAATTCTGTGCTGGATGATATTGGTGTCATAAGTTTTTAGGTCACTATACTCCCAGGAAAAGACATCAACAAACTCTTTTATCAGGCTGCAAAATTCAGACCTCTGACTAGCAGTCAGCCCAGTGGACAAATTTATTAGTTTTGGATGGATTTGGCTCCCTATGTATTGCTATTGGATAGCAATATCTAGCTCATTTTTGGCAGGCTTGAAAGGGATGTCATTGTGGTCAAACAACTCTTCCAGTGGCACTTGCTGGGAAATTGGACAATGTTGCTGGGAAATTGCTGGGAAATTGGACAATGTTTTGATCAGCCACTTTACCTTTTAGCTTGAGTTGTTTGGATTTCTCCATGTTTAGGTTTTCCTGGTCTGTGTGTATGTCAGATAATTCATCTACTAACTAAAGGAATTTACTAATCTCATCATCATTCTCAAACACCCTCCAAAATTTGACATTATCTAGAAAAGAGGCTCGGTACTTGACCTGAACATCATAGCTGAGCTTAGGGGGTAAAGGAGGAACAAACAAACTTGCAGAGACATCCAGGGAATCATCCAGGTGATTCAAATCCCTATGTATATATGATAGTTCAAAAAACATAAAGGAGTCTCTGAGTTTCCATACCTTGTCCCTGTAGGCCGTCAGTCTGATATTTTTTGTCTGAAAAAGTGTTGTTGACCTGCTGTATGATGAGGTCTTCATCTCCAAAAATATTTATGCACATGATCCCCATCTCCTTGGTAGCTTTAACTCATAGCAGCAAGGCTTCATATTCTGCTATGTTGTTAGTGGTTTTGAAATCAAGCTTATAAGACAGATGGATGTTTTCCTTAGATGGGGAGATCAATACTACACCTGCACCTGTCAAGCTTTGAGTGCTAGCCCCATCAAAAGACATGGTCCAGATTTCTATGGTCACTTCTTCGGGTTTATGATAGGTGGGCTTAGTGAGCTAGACTGATGTCTGCTGAGAATCATATATTTGCAAAATGCATGACCCAAAATCAGTGTCCACTCTATAGATGGGGTGATTCACTGAGTTGCTCTCCTTGCTTATAATGTATGCGAGATGATTTTGCCTATACAACCTCTTTGTCTCTCCTCCAAACATGGGAATGGTGGCATATGTGAGATCCATCTGAAGGGTGCCATGCAGTCTTTTGCTCCATGAACGAAATAGAAAGAGGCCAAATTTTGGAGGGACATCAGCCACTACAATGTCCATCATGATGCTTTTCGAAGGTAGCTGAGTTAGGTTCACAACAAGGTATTTGATGAGGCCCAAGTACTTGAACTTCCTAGAGTCAAAGGAGAATAAATCATGGTAGGGATTGGTGATGCTGAGGCCAAGCTCATCCATCACAGCCTTTGGCATTAGGTTATGAGAGGCTCCTAAATCCATCAGACAATTATGGAGGATTTTATCATGGATATTCAAGGATATGTAGAATGGTGGGCATGAGTCCTTTAGGTCTTCGATCATGGGGCCCAGGGTTACAACAGGCTTGTCATCTTGCAGGTTTACAAAGTCAGTGTCAATGTGCACATTGAGCTGAAGGGAATTTAGAATGGAGGACTTGAATGCATAATTCTTCATTAGCTCAATTAAAGGGAAAGGGATTTTCAATTTTTGAATTTCAGACTCAAGGTTGAAAGAATAATGCAGACTATCTGGAAACCTTACCTCACGAGCTGTAGGTTTGGGTTGTACTTGATCAGGTATGGTTGAAGGTGCTAGTTTCTGCAATGCTTTGGATGTGACAACCACCTTCTTTGGCAAAACAACAACATTTCTAGCTGATGCAGTAGGCTTCTTGACTGGTATAGCATTCTTCTTGAGAGGAGAAACCAACCTAGACTTGAGCTGGTAACCTTCCTGATTATCAGCTTGATAGACATCCTCTTCAGTGATCTGTTCATCAATTAGGGCTTCTTCATATTCTGCTTGTGTCAGAAAAGAACAGTCCACCTCATCCTCCATGCAATGGATGTTGTCTTCAGCTTCTCCTTCTTCTTCAATGAATTCTGGCTCTTCTTCTAATACAACATTTTGAAATGGAGCTCTTATTCTTTGATCTTCCCCTTGGTTCCTTTCCCTCCTGAGAATCTGAACTGGGGGGGTTCCTCTTCTATAAGGAACAAAATTAGGGTTTCGAGGAGCAAATTCATTTTTCCCTTTACCGCTCACAGGTAGATGTCCTTTGTCCTTCAATTTAGACATTTTAGCAGTCAGGATATCTAACAGTTTGGTCATTTTGTCAATCTTGTTCTCTGATGCAGAAGCCCCGCTAGGGTCTGCTGGTTGCTTCTTCTTGTCTATCTTCCCTTTGACCTTCTGAGATGCCAGAATGTTTGAATCTACCTCTAGGGCAACATCCTGCATGAGTGATAAGGAGTCAGGCCTCCTTTCTCTGAGAAGTAGGTAGAAGTTAGAGTCAAAGGCATTTGCATAAGTTACCCTAGCTGAGGTATCAGTGGGCTTAATTTCAGTAGGGATCTTACTGTACATATTGTTGAATCTCTTGGTAAAGTTGGAGACAGACACCCCATTCTCTCTTTTCAGGTTGCTGAATTCTATGATATAGTAGAGGTGGTATCTCCTTTCTCCCCAATGCTTTAGGAAAATGTCATCTAGGGCCTCTATGCCTACCACTGATCCAGTAGGAAGTTCCTTAAACCACTTCCTAGCCTGGCCATCTAGGCTTTGCACAAAAACCCTAGTCCATACATCTTCTTGCTCTATGTTAATATTTTCAGCATAGCTGTAAAATGCCTCTAAACGTTCTTCAGCAGTGAAATCCCCTTCCCCTATAAAATTAGGCATATACTTGAGATAATACCCAGTAGGCATGGCTGAGAGGGGATTTACAAAAATTAGGGGGTGCATACCTAGCTACGAGGATCCTTTCCATGTTGGTCAATTGAGGGGTAGCCATATTGGAAATGTGTATGGACAGGGTTGAGGAATGCAGCACTGATGGATATAATTGTTGAGAAGGTGGTGGTATACTTATCCCAATGGAGTCACAAAGGATTGGATATTCACAAGAAACAATGCTTGAAGATGCCCAAACCCTAAATTTTTCTGATGTATCTAAAAATTCCCGAGAATTAAGAATTTCAGCTGAAGAAATAATAGCAGAAAGATTTCTTGAAATACCTGATGTAGCTTTTTGTGTAGCACTGCTGGTCTGTCTTAGTAGAGCCCTATCTCTTCTCAAAATTTCTTCTGGATTTGAAACTGGTGTTGCTGGTGGCCCCTTAGGGTTTGCTCTGGTACTTGGTCTTCTTGAAGCCACCTTATATCAATGGAGTCGCCAGATAGATGATTACAACCATAATTGTGTCCAAGCTTTGTCTATCATCAAAGCAAGGATCTATGTCATCTCCCAGGGAAGCTGAGCTTCAGTCTCCTCTCCTCGACAATGACGCCAATTTGTTATCACTCTAGGAAGCTCCTCTAGGTTGTAGCTCGAGGATGCCTGGTAACCTACAATGCTTTTAGGGTTTTTTGATATGGATCAAGTCAGTTGACCTATATAACCTTTCCACTCTCAAGGAATGCATAAAACTCACTCAATTACAAGGCTTTTAGTTACAATTGCTCAGAATTTTGATAATAAAGTCCAGGGATGAAGAACTCATCAGGCTGGAAGATTTACATACAAAACACATGCATATAAATGGCCAAATCATGATAAGGATGGCACTTATAAATCAAATTTCACTAACAAACCAATAGGATGACATCTATCAGCTTTTTAATCAATCTGAAAATGACCTAAATACACATTCAGGCATAAGTGCAGCAAAGAAAGAGATGATGGATGAACAGATCATAACAAAAGAGCTTATATTCATTAATAAGTAAAATGAGAAGCATGAAAGCATTATAGGCTTATAAATCCCTGAAGTTGAACCTTTATTATAAAATTGAGCTTAGGCTTTATATCCCTTTTACAAAAAGTACAGATCCTGAAACTTGGATCTGTTTTTACAAAAATACTCAAAAGTGACTGTTTTTGCAAATTAGGGTTTGAAACCCTATCTAACTACTTGTCTAACTACAATGAAGATCTAGTTCACTGACTGAACATTAAATAACTGAAGCATTTGCTGATGATCACTATGGCTGGTCCACTGTTAGTTAACCCACTGATTTCTTCTTGACAGCTAGGCTTGATGACTTTATGGCACTGTTTTATCATAATAGAGCTAAACAGACCCTTTCTGATACTTCTGTCGGCACCTTTTATCTTTAACTAATGCCCCTAAGCCATCTGCAGTCGCCGAAAAATGATCCTGTGTGCCCAAAACTTGCCCTTATGCCTCTGTTCGCTTTCGGTGGTTAAGAAGCCAGTCTATTAGACCCGTTAGCTGCTGAAAGTGGCACTTTTGGTGGATAATGGACTATTTCATCGTCTGCCTAAGCCACCAAAAGCCCTGTTTTACCAAAATTTTTAGGTTTCACTCAAAAATGCCTTTCTAGTTCCGTATGCTCAGCTTTCTTCTTATGAGGGCTTCGTGTTTGGAGTGTTTGAAGGGCCCTGGCTCGTTTCAGGAGGCTAGAGACTGATGGTTGCTTCAGCTAGGGTTGATAAGGCAAGGTGGCTGCTAGGGTTTTCTTTGGCTTCTTTCAGCTACAGCCTTTGGAGCCTCACCATCCTATATAACCTGGTATTGTCCCTTAGGTATCTTTTGTTTAGCCTTTTCAAGAAGATATATCTTTCCCTCTACTCTAGGTAGGACTTGTGCAATAAATTGTTTCTCCCAGTCAATGTCTCATTATTTCTCTTTAGCTCTCTTTCCAAGACCTCCATTTCATAAACCTGCCTCAGTAGCAGATTGATCTTTTGACTTCTAGGTTTGCTGGAGGAAGGCCTTTCTGTTGGCTCCTCTTGTTCTTGTGGTGTGGGTGATGGCAATTCTTCAGTGAATGGAACAATTTGCAGAGCTAGGGCTTCATCCTCTCCTTGTTCTTCCTCAGAATCTGAATAGGGTAGGTTTAAGACATTCTCCTGGTGTGCTTTTGCCTCCTGACCTTTCTCATCGAAATCCAAATTCCTTTTTTCCTTCTTGGTCATGGAGGAGGAGGGAGGTTGTTTTGTTGTTGCAGCTTGGGAAATGGATCTCCTCCTTCTTCTACCACTCCTTGGAGTGCTGGATTTCTTGGCAGGAGACTTCCCTTTCTCCTCTGGTTGAAGGCCTTTCTCACAGGCATTCTAAAACAGAAAATAAGGCCAAGCAATGTTTCTTTTCTTCAACAAATCCTAGACAATTAGCTGGATCAGACCATTGTGGCACAGCCTGCCAGCAATTTTGGATGGCTGGGATTTCACTTGATGTGCCATCTTCCCTAGACTCCTGTGTAAATAAAAGGGCAGATTAAGAGGGTTTTTACCTGTGAAGTGGTTCATGAGTTTGAAATGATAGATCATTGCTCTATTGTATCTCCTTTCATAGGTTAAATAGACCACAATGGCCTTTAGGAGCTGTTTCCAGTTCTCTTCCAGCCATGATGATGGCACAACCTTCTTCCATGTTATTACCCTATGCTTAGGCTTGAGATATGATCTGAATTCCACATCTTTGGGTATGGTGGTCTTGAACCACTTCTCTCCTGTGCAAGGGAGTTTAGTCACCTCTGAGATTAGTGCTTCACCTATGACAAATTCCTCCCTTCCTATGACTGCTTTTGAACCATCAAATGACAGGGAAAAAGCTTCAGCCACCTGCTGATGAAAACCCTATATTTTTTCACAGTATTTGTAGTAGCCTACCTCCTGGAACAATCTGCAAACCTCTGGATGGGCCTCTAAATAACTGACATCACCTAGCTCCTGTTTGGGAGCTGGTCCACTTTTATTCATCCTGATGGATGTATCTCCTAGGTACTTGCAAAAACAGTTTTCCAGACCTTCTATACAATGTGCTTTAGCGAGATTCTCTCTTAGAGTCAGTTTTTTGGTGAAAAAATGCCAATTTCAAGAAATACGATGGAGTCCCATGGCACTAATTATGAGGATTTTCTATTATTTATGGAAGCTTAGGTCACCCAAATGATGAGAGAAGCTCGATCCCTGAGATATATTTTCCTAGATAACCGTACCCTACCTCAGCCATAGCATTCGGTGGTTATTTGATTACCCTTGGGATAGGTGGAGGAAATCTGAAGGTTGGTAGTTAGATCAGTTTTTTCTACTTGCATAATGACCCTTTTCACTCATTTCACATGTAGTCACAAAACTCCAGATCCTTTCGGTCGGTAATCATGCTCTAAAATGATCTTTTGTCTTGCTGACAGGGTTGGATGTGACAGTTTCCAACCGTTTCCCTATTTTAGCCTTTCGGTGGTTTAAGATCCTCCGTGATTTTGTTAGCTAACCGCCAAAATGATGGCTTTTGGCGGCTAACTAAATGTGATATTTCTTGCTTAAACCGCCAGAATCGTTACCCCATTGCCGTGGTGAATCTCTACTTTCGGCAGATCTCGACCGTGTCAGAAACCTTTTTTTAACTGCCGACAACATGTTCTTTCGGTGGTTAATAAAATGTCATAGCTTTCTCCTAAAATTCTGAAAGGGTTTTTCACCCGATATTTGTCTTCCAACTTTTGGTGGTTAGCATATGTGTTGCGATCTTCTCTAATATGCTGAAAACGACCCTTTTTGGTGGCTAATGAGATGTTCAGAGCCTCTCCTAAGCCACCGAATGTACTTTTCCTGACGCTGCTTGATCCTCGCTTTCGGTGGTTTAAACCCTTTTTTATCTCTCTTTCTAGTCTATCGAAAGCGCCCCTTTTCGGTGGCTAATGAGTTTTCTATAGTCTTGCCTATGCCACTGAAAGAGTTACTTTGACCCTGCTTGCTCAGAATACTTTCGGTGGTTCTCCTTTGGCCTGTGTTCAACTGTTTAACCACTGAAACATAGATTTTTGGTGGCTAATGAGCTATGATAGTACATGCCTAAGCCACCGAAAGCTACAACTTGTAAAATTTTCATCCAAATAAAAAATAAAGGCCTTCAAACTGTTAGTGATATTCATATTCTTCATTGCACGTGTTAAATTATTCATATTATCAAAATAAATGATTTTGGGAGATGACAGGTTCCTATGGGGACCCCTGCAAAAAAATTGGATGAAGTTTAGAGAGGACTGATTGAATATTTTCGGAAGCCTAAATATGAGGCACAATACATTACCAAGTTGAAAGAGATTTTGAAGTTTCCTAATGAGATTGTTTGGGAATTTGATCAAAGGTTTAAGACATTGATGGTGCGAGTCAGCTTTGATACGAGTGATGTTCAACATAAAGAGTATTTTATCGCAGCCTTGTTACCTCATATCCAGCAACCACTGATGCTACAGAAGATCGCGACGCAAAGCGAGGCTCTAGAGATCGTGATGAAGTTAGAAGCTTCACCTGTCGGGGAGAATGTAGTTGGCATGAATCATATCCAGGCACAATTGGAAAATTAATGCTTTAGTTACAAGACATCAAGAAGGCGAAAGAGGATTGCAATGATATTTGGTGCACTCGGCATCATGCATACGGAAACACCAAAGACAACTGCCGCAGTTTCTGAAATTATTTGGTATCAGGAGTGAAAAACCCATTAAGTTGCGACAGTGTACCATGGTGTCGCATATGTCAAGTCTACGGGAAACAACATGAAGAATGTAGCTACATGCAGAAGATAGTATCAAAACCAGCCAACTTATATTGTTCCTTTTGTAGATCGCTGGGGCATGAAGACAAAGACTATCGGGCATATGATCTGCTTCAGGACAGAACATATGATTCATACTTTGTGAAAGGAAAATATCATCATGAATTACAAAAACGGCACCCGTAGGTGGTAAAATATCAACCACAACCATAGTATACACCACTGCCACAGATGCAATTTATAACATCGCAGCCATAAGTTGCACCGCAGCCACAGTACAATCAAATGGCGATGCCCTAGCCACAACCATAGTATGTTCAAGCTACACACTATGTTTAGCAGCAGTCGAATCCCCCTCCACAACAGATGGCTCAACCATAGTATCAACAACAAGGAGGATTTCGTGGAGGATTCCGTGGAAGAGGAGGCGAATGAGGTTGGGGTGTTGGAGACATTTACCACCATACACACTCTTTTTGGTCAAATTGGCCTAGTTAAACCACTATACTAAGTATAATTGACATTAATTGACATCAGTGGAGCATTAATTGCCATCATCCAGTCACACCCATGCCTACCTATAGTCAATGAGGCTAACTTAGCCTTCTCCTACAGTCAAGGAGGCTAACTGGAGCACTCCGAGGGTGATTTGAGTGATATTAATGCACCTAATTGCTAACTGGTGGTTACAATCAGTTCAACCAGTCACTTAAGGCACCTCCTCTCATTAAATATATTATTTAATGATTATTTATTATTCTTTAATGATCTGGAGTCAACAGGGCGCCTCCACCAACTTCTGATGATCAGTTCAGCTTCAGTTAACCTCATCGGGGTTCATTGAAGTCTTGGAGCACTAGCACTTGATGGTTGGCTTGCTATGACATGTGTTTGATCTCCTTCAGTTGAGATTCAGTCATTTATTGCACTCTGACTTCAGTTAGGGTTTGGTGAGTCAATTAGGGTTTTGTTCAAGTGGTTAATTGAGTGTGATTGAATGGCTGACAGTCAGTTAAGACAGACTCACTCATGATTTTGAATTGCCTCCTTAGATATTCGAATTTCTCATTGATTCAAGCTATTGCTTGACATTGTTATTGTAACTATTCATTTTTTATTAAATATACAGAGAGGAAACCATTCTGGTTCCGATTAACACCATTTCATGAGTATTTGTTGATTACTCTTTGATGAGATTGATTCTTTGTTCCTAGATCAATGTGCAAGATTAATATGGTATCAAAGCATACTGCGGGACAGAGATCTATCTCTCAAAAACAAGCTTTTTGACAGATTTCTCCATGAAAAGTGAGCAATAGCTCAAAAATCCAGCACTGCACCAGAAGCCAAGGCTTACCACTCAATACCCCAACCAAAGAACTTGTTGATCAAGCTTGCTTGATTGACTATGATGGGTGTGATGAAAGCCTAAAATGTGCAGGCTTTCCAACCTTATGGTGCCTCTTTTGTTTTGATTTGTAGGTTTTAATAGGTACAACTTCAAATGGACTCATCAATCCCTCTTCTCACCCCATTCACAAGCTATTCAGAATGGAAGTTGAAGATGATTACATCTCTGAAGAGACGAGGTCTCTATGAGATGTCTATTGGACTTGGAAAAGAGTCTTATGAGAATGAGAATGACTGGCTAAATGACGGAGATAGAGATTTTGGAGCAATATGTCTGGCCCTTTCTCCTAGCTTGTACTACCTTATTAGTTCTGCTGAATACCCAAAGGAAGTCTGGACAAAATTGGACAGAACCTTTGGCAAGCACAATGAGGATCATAATGGCACTTTGGAGATCGCATCCAGCACCACAAGATTTATTTACTCAAAATTCTCAGCCTCTACTCTCTCTGATGAAGTTGTTTAAGATGAAGATGAAGCAGGATCTTCTACACATTCAATTCGAATTGAAGAAAGTCTCCATGCAGTGACTCCTTCTCCTGATGCTCTGAAAGTTCATGAGATATCTGATATCTCATCTCCTCATATTGCTGAAACAGAAGAAGACATTTGAATCTCTAATATTGAAGAAAAATACTATTGCACTTCCATGCAAACATTCACCAGTGATTTTCCTTTGAATTCTGTGCAAAATTTACTAGTAATTGCTTCCAAAAGTGAAGAGACATTTGATTTTTCTTCCTCTAATGTTGCTGCTGGTGTTAAAATATGTAAAAAATTGAATATTTTGGAAGAAATATCAGATTATAAGAGTGACATATTCACTCCCCATGATCTAGATCTTCCAGCAAAATCCTGCAGGATTGCATGCACCAAAATTTAGAATTTTGAAGAAAAAGACAACTGTGCATCCATCGTCTCGGTTGACCATAATTTTGGATCTGATATGATATTATTTGGATCTGATATGATATTTCTTGGTTCAAAATTTCAGTTTCATAAACCTTCAGTACTTCTTGTAGCTGTTCTCATCAACGGTGTGAAGAAACAAGTACCGCAAGTCTCCTACAAAACTGCTGCTGGGGATTTGATTTCATTTCACAGTTTTGGATCTGTTGTGAAATTATTTAGATCTAATTTAATTTATGATATGATATTATTTGGTTCATATTTTAAAATCCAATATCTTTCATTCATGCTTGTAGCTTCTCTCACCAATTCCAGTGTGAAAAATCAAGTACCGCAGTTCTTCTTCAATTTTGTTGCTGGGGATTTGGTGTTAGTTTCCTCTTATGAGGTTGCTGATATTTTATTTTGTGAATCATTAGCTATTTTTGAAGCTATATCAGATTATGCATGTCAAGCATTCTCTCTCCAAAGTCCCAGGGCTTCTCTACCTTTGGTCACATGCTCATCTCCTCACAGAACTAGTAACGAGGAAGACATTCTGCATTCGCTTGGACACTTGCTCCTAAGATTTGGGGCTGATTTTACCACTCATGGTTTGCTGTTCAAGGCTGAAACATATCAGTTTCTTGAGTGTTCCACACATGGTTTGAATCCTCAAGAACCTTTTCTCTTTCTTCAGATGATTTCAGCTGCTCTACATGGGTCCAGTTTTCACCGTGCAGCTGTTTATATTTCTGATTCAGTTGAGTGCATTGTTCTTCTTTCAAAGTGGAAGATTCCTCCATAAATATTCATTTATTTTGGATTCAGAGGTTCAAATGCATAGTCTCAGGATGTTGCTGCATAGAAGAACCAATTCTTGATTTACTGCTTAGTTTGAGGGGGGGGGGTATTTTTCCCATGAGGTTTTCCCCGTTTCCTTGGTTATATTAAGCAGTTACTTTATTGTACAGGGTGACCTATGGCCTTTGTTGTTGGGGCCCTAGAATTTTTATGCATCTATGTTTTCTAACTCTTCCTGAATATAGCTTAAGGGGGGGTGTTCGAGACATTTACCACCATACACACTCTTTTTGGTCAAATTGGCCTAGTTAAACCACTATCCTAAGTATAATTGACATTAATTGACATCAGTGGAGCATTAATTGCCATCATCCAGTCACACCCACACCTACCTATAGTCAAGGAGGCTAACTTAGCCTTCTCCTACAGTCAAGGAGGTTAACTGGAGCACTCCGAGGGTGATCTGAGTGATATTAATGCACCTAAGTGCTAATTGGTGGTTACAGTCAGTTCAACCAGTCAGTTAAGGTGCCTCCTCTCATTAAATATATTATTTAATGATTATTTATTATTATTTAATGATATGGAGTCAACAGGGCACCTCCACCAAGTTCTGATGATCAGTTCAGCTTCAGTTAACCTCATCGGGGTTCATTGAAGTCATGGAGCACTAGCACTTGAGGGTTGGCTTGCTATGACATGTGTTTGATCTCCTTCAGTTGAGATTTAGTCATTTATTGCACTCCGAATTCAGTTAGAGTTTGGTGAGTCAATTATGGTTTTGGTCAAGTGGTTAACTGAGTGTGATTGAATGGCTAATAGTCAGTTAAGCTAGACTCACTCATGATTTTGAATTTCCTCCTTAGGTATTTGAATTTCTCATTGATTCAAGCTATTTCTTAACATTGTTATTGTAACTATTCATTGTTTATTGAATATACAGAGAGGAAACCATTCTGGGGATCAATCCAGTGTTATAAGTGTGGGGTATTTGGGAATTACCAAAGTGACTTCCCACACTTGGAATGCTCATGTACATACTACACGACGATTGACCATACCATTGAGAACTTCCCATAGCTAATCGCAAGATGGAAAGCAGGGAACGTTCCTCAGTTGTAGAAACATAACCAAGAGTAGAACTAGAACCAGCTACAGAACCAGAACCAACTGCAGAACCAGAACCAACTGCAGAACAAGGCTCAACATCATGTTTCACTTCGGACTCAGACTATGAATCCACCAATAAACCCATCGTTGAACCAAAATCAACCAATGACTCAAAATCCATCGCTGAACCAGAATCAAGGGTCGATGTTCATGACAATATCAGCAGAACCTAGAAAAAAGGATGTTGATGTTTCCATTGTCACTCGAGGGAGTGCGACAATTGGAGAGGATGGAACCCGACCACAAGTTCAGTTGGAAATAATAAAGCATCGTTTGATATTGCAACTAAAAAGGAGACACTTTTTTAAAACTATGGATGTGATAAGATGCAACCTTGGTAAGTCACCTGTCTATGAAATTCCTTCTGCTTTTGATTCTTCATTAGAGGCAAGACCATTGTGGAAACATGGTACCTAGTAGAAATTATTTGAAAGTTTCTTATCGTTGGAAAGAGATCCCAATTCTCTATTCTATATTGAGAAGTTGTTGCACCAGTCAGGTAGGCAACTGAAGGATTCCGCAGTGAATTCTATACATAAGAAAAAGACAAGCAAGGAGATGCACATGAATATTTAGATCGAAGATTATGAAGCCGAATCAGTCATTTTGGACCTAGGGTCATATGTCAATATCCTCACAAAGCAAACATGAGAAAATATGGGGATTCCAACTTTGGGATGGTCCGCTGTGTAGTTACGCTTGGCTAATCAGGATAAGGTGCAACCAATTAGACGAGTATCTAACATGGTTGTAGATGTTGAAGGTATGAAAACCCGTGCTGATTTTGATGTAATTGAAATTGTTAATGGTGAAGGCTCCTATCTCACCTTGTTGGGGATTGGATGGGCCAATGATGTTCTAGTGGTGATTAACTTGAAGAAGAGAAAGATGACCTTTGAGAACCATGATATTAGAGTCATCGCACCTATGCACCCAAATGAAGGACAACGATATATTGAATTGGTGAAGGATGAAGTTGTTCGAGGATGGGATCACGTGTACAAAACCTCTGAAGATTATATCCACCCCACCATCAATGGAGAGCTCAGTTGGATCAGTGCTAGTTTTGCGTCATCTGATTCTGAAGACACTTAAGAAAATTGGCAAAAACACATGCATGAAGTATCATTCAGAAAATGTGGGTTGATCATGCAGTCACTATTTCATGTCGGGAATGAGATTGTTGAACTACCTATTTATGAAGGGTTACCTAAAATATCAGCATTCTTAACATATTTTGAAGAAAAGGCATTAGAACCACAATGATTTTTGGTGATGGAGGAAGCACCGAAATCTACTCTAGCCCGCTGGTGGGAGACCCATAAGAAGACAATTACTGGATGGGCGTAATGCCGAAGGCTGATGACAGTTCGCTTTGGTAGCACAGAGATGTATCATACTGGAAATTATGATGGACAGAGTGACCCTAGAGGCCACTAGATGGAATGGCAATCATTGTGGGCATCGCGAGCAAATGATGAATGGGTCTATGCTTTTATTCATACCTTGGATGAAATGACAAGATCATGGTATGTATCCATAGAGCTGCGCAGAGAAATAACCACTTGGGAAGAGTTAATGGTCTGTTTCACCCATACCTTTAGCTTTGTGGATGCCAATCCTGAAGTCAACAATGCACTTTAGATCATCCGGGATGTAGTACTAAAAGTTGTACCAGTCGCATATCCTATGGATCCACATGCACATTGCCACATGAAGGAAATGATGGAATGCTACAATGTGTCCAGAGAACCTGAGGATGATGATGAGATAAGGAATATCATTACCCCAGAGACAAAAGGGAGTAGGAATGTCGCAGCGCTAGATATACCAATTTATGCGAGGAGCCAACCGCTGAAGATTTGAAAAGTTGACATTGGGACAGAAGAGAACCCAAAACTTGCAAGTGTTAGGGATTACTGGAATGAGGATACAATGGAAAATATCACCGATCTGTTGCATGATTTTCAAGATCTATTTCCCACAAATTTCTTAGAGATGAAGGGAATACTGGGAAATCTAGGGGAAATGAAAATTCTGCTAAATCTAGATGCAAAACTAGTGCGACAGAGGCCATATCGCTTGAATATACTGTACAAAGAGAGAGTCAAGGATGAACTTGACCGGATGTTGGATGCAAGAATCATTGAGAATGTAGAAGAATCATAATGGATTAGTTCGATGGTGTTCCAAGATAAGAAAACTGGTGAAGTTTGGATCTGTGTCGACCTCAGGAAACTAAATGATGCCTGTATGCATGACCCATTTTTGACCCCATTCATAGATGAAGTACTTGAAGGAGTAGGCGGTCAAGAAATGTACACTTTCATAGATGAATTCTTTGGTTATCACCAGATCAAAATTGCAAAGGAAGATCGACATAAAACAACATTTGTTACGGAATCGGGTTGCTTCTAGTACACAATAATGCCTTTTGGGCTAAAGAATGCACCTGCAATATTTTCCCAAGTGGTTTTTGCGGCATTTCAAAGACTCCATTCAAAAGTTCCTACATGTATAAATGGATGATTAGATGGTGTATGGCCTAATCAAGGATCATTTAGAAAACCTTTGACTGATGCTGGAAAGGTGTCAACATCATCAGATCATGTTGAACTCCAAGAAGTGCATTTTTTGCGCACCATTTGGGATACTATTGGGGAACATTGTGTGCAAGCAAGGATTACTAGTTGATCTTGCAAAGATAGCGCTCATTTTGAGCCTCTCACCACTAACCAATGTAAAGATGCTTAGGGCGGTGACTGGGGCACACTGGGTACTATCTCAAATTTATTAGAGGATATGTTGTGATTACTGCCCCTATGGAGAAATTACTAAAGAAATATGTTGTATTTGTATGGAGTCCATAATGTCAAGGTAGGTTTGACACGCTGAAGGCCAAGATGGCTTCGACACCAATACTTTTATTTCTAGATTGGAACAAGGAGTTCTATGTGCATGTTGATGCATTCTTTGTTGCGATAGGAGTAGTGCTCGCGCAACCGGGTGAAGGAGATCTAGATCACCTGATCTCTTTCGCTAGTTGAAAGTTATCATTCACTGAGATGAACTATACGACCATATAGCGGGAAGGTATGGAAATGGTCTATGCACTGTAGAATTTCAGGCATTACTTATTAGGTGGCCACTTTAAGATGTCTACTGACCACTTTGTTTTAAAATATTTGGTCAATAAGCTAGTGTTAGGGGGGGAGATATGTCATTGGCTACTTCTCTTCAAGGATTTTGATTTTGAAATCGTGGTGAAGATGGGTCACTTAAATGATGGCCCTAATCATTTGTCCAAAATCGAGATAGGTGAAGAGCCTACCAATATTGGGGAAGGACTGCTCAATGCAAAACTATTCAGAGTTGACATGGAAGATGACCACTATGCTCTAATCATTTAGTTTTTGGTAACATGCATCGCACTTGAAGAATTATCAACAAGTAAAAAGAAGCAGCCAGTGGTTAGAGTTTTTGATTTTTCAGTTAAGTGTTGGACACTTATATAATCTCGAACCATATGGAATTTTACGGTGATGTGTCCTACCACATGAACAAGAGCATATTTTGGAAGAAGCGCATGTAGGATTTGCTTGCAGACACTATGGGGGTCATGCTACTGCAAGAAAGGTGCTTCACATAGGGTTATGGTGGCCCACCTTACATAATAATGCGGCGGATTATGCGTGGAGCTGCGACATCTGCCAACGCACTGGTAAACCCATCACGTCGGGATGAGTTGTCGCTAGTACCACAGGTAAGTCTGCAACCTTTTGATAAGAGGGCTGTAGATTTTGTGGGTCCAATCAACCCCCCAGGGAAGTGAACTGGTGCACAGTATATAATCACAACAACAAACTACTTGACACAATGGGTGGAGGTTGCACCAGTTATTGTTGGGGCGTGGACCTTCAAGGTCCTTAATTTTGGCAACTTCGCAGTTTTGGTGCGAAGCTTGTAAGCGGAGTTGCGGCCCAAAATAGTCTTAGGGGTGTCGGGGGTGGGTCGAACCCCCTCTTTTTGTAAATAACCCATGGTTTAAACTCATGGTTTTTAAGCCCATGGTTTAAACACATGGTATTGTAATAGTGCACTAGTATAAATAGGCACTTATGTAAAGGAGAAAGAGCTTTTCAAAGGCTTTTTGTATGATATGATTTGATGTGAAGATAAGACCTGTTTTTAGGTTTAAGGTTAAGTCCCAGCTGTGTGCGTGGACGACCTCTATAGTTGAGTGCACAGAGGGTTTTGGAAGGAGAGTACTGCATCTTAGTGCGCAGCTTTTGGGTTGTTGGAAGGATCTGCAGCTGAGTGCACAGATCAGAACTGTTGTTTGTAAAGAGTTGAATAAAACGCAATTCTACGGATGTAGCCCCTAAACTGGGGGTGAACCATGTACATATTGTGTTGTAGTGGTTCCGTTTGTTTTTGTGCTACTTTGTTTTTATGCAATTGATAAGTAGGTGAATGATAAGTAAGATAAAACTGTTAAATAATAACTTCGCTGTGAATTCCCAGTTAATGGTTAATCAAGTAACTGTCTTTTTATCTAAAATGTAAAGCTAATTAAGTGACTATCGAAGCTTTGTGTTGTATGATTAATATTTGTTAAGGCTAAAGGTACAGTAATATCCCTCTTTTTTCCTGCAGAAACCTGATTCTGCGGCACCCCATAGCTATTTCGGGTGATACTGCAACCTGTTCGTAGGTTGTTTCCAAAAGGGCCAACATTGTGGGTCTCTTTGTTGGTTAAGATAATAGTATAAGAACCCGGGTCTGCCCTACAGCCAACAAATTGGTTCTGTTGCTGGTTGAACCAGTATCTGCTCAATAGGGATCTACGTCATACCCGGAGGGACATGTTTTGGAGGCCCTCAGTAAAAGAAATTGGTGACTGGATTGAAGATACTTATCTGAAATTTGCTGAACAAGAAAATAAGGATCCTCTTTGTAGCTCAGACGACTTTTTGCAAAGGTACGTTTTTTCTGATATTTATGAAATTTTCTTTGGTAGTATCCACATAGAATTGCACCAGTGGTTATCCAGGGTGACAGAAAGAAGGAAAAAATTCCAAGAAGATCAGTCTCCTGCCTGGACCCCGGAAAGAATTAACCTGTTGAAAAGAGTGAACAACGCGGTATCTAGAGTTGTTGACTTCTGGACAACGTGAAACCTTGAAGCATTTGTGATGGAGTTTTCCATCGCCACACATACTTCTTTCAGTGAAGCAGAAAAAAAATTCTTCAAAGGACCAAGGGGTAAGTACCTGAATTCACTTAGTCTGCAAATGAAAATGATCTTTGCTAAAAAATGCATATTGCTTATTGAATCAGATTGCTAGATTTAGTGCTACTAACCTATGTTTGAAAGTGAAAGTGACGTCGATGAGGAAAGTGGTTTGCTTCACAACGGTAAAATATACAAGAGAACTTTTGGATCCTTTACCCTAGGTCAGAATATTGATTATACCCTTTTAAGCCCAGAAGAGTCTGAATTTGAAGAAACCCCTTTTGTTAGAAATCCTCCTATCACTCCGTAGCACAGACCTGTTATCCCTGAGAACCTGTCGTAGTTTGAAAGTAACCCTAGCCCAAGTAGTCCTGTCGCAGGTTAGTCTACCTCAGTAAGTTCCCCCCCCTGTTAACAGTTTTCCCCCTCCTCCTCCCCATCCTCACCCCCCCCGATCCAATATGGCCCATATGAATGCTGATATTAAGCTCCCAGTATTTAGAGGAACTAGATCATAGGATCCATAGTAGTTTTGGTTCCTCTGCGAAGCTGTTTGGACTGCTAATAATATTATTGATCAGAATACAAGAACAACGCAGCTGGTCACCTCTTTCAGAGACTGAGCTTTGACCTGGTTTATGAAGTTTTCCAGTACTCGGAACTATGTCTTGGCCAATATTAAAAAAGCAATGATTAAAGAATTTAAGAAGCCTAAATCAGAGTTGCAGTCTATAATTGAACTAAAGGAAATTCAGCAGAAGCGAGGTGAATCAGTATGGGACTTTGATCAGAGGTTCAAGGTTATTTTGGATCAAGTTAGTTTCACTATTGGACTAGAACAACATAAAGAATGGTTCATTGCAGCACTATTGTCACATATCAGGACTCCACTTATGCAACAGAAGGTTGCTGATCAACAAGAAGCATTGGAAATTGCTATGAAGCTTGAAATAGCTCCTATCGGAGATAACTCTGGAATAGCCCAAATACAAGCACAGTTAGCAGAAATGGATTTGGAGCTTCATGACATGAAGAAAGGGAAAGCTACTTGCGAATAGGTTTGGTGTACACGATGTAGGATAGAAGGTCATGACAAAGAACAGTGTCCTGCAGTATGAAATTATTTGAATACTGGTGCACCGAACCCATTTAACCCTAATGTCCTATATTGTGAGATCTGTAGAACAACTGGTCAGCATCGACCTGAAGATTGCTATCTGCTGCAGAGATATGTTCAAGTACCTAAGAATCCCTACTGCAAGTTCTATAAGTCAGTTGGACACAACGAAGATGAATGTCGCAGCTTTGACCTCATGAGAGAGCGAACCTATGATGCTTATAGGGTACAAACCGATGCACAAGGCAATGATGGATATGGCTACCATGGTAGTACATCAGTTTGAGGTAACTTCAGAGGTCGTGGTCGTGGTGGTATGCCTGGAAGAGGTCGAGGCCAGGTTTTTTTCTATAACTGTAATCAGGTAGGACATGTAGCTAGAGACTGTTAGAACCCAACTACGACATGTCGATATTGCAGAGTAGTCGACCATGTAATTGAGAAATTTCCACAGTTGATAGCCAAGATTCAAGAAAGAAATGGTGCTCCTACTCAGAATGTTCAGATGATTGCTGTAGAGAAAAGACCTGTCCCAGCCATTAACGTTGTTACAAGGAGTGGAGCTATGACGCAAGTGCAGAATAAGGAGAAACAGCCTGACGAGGCTTGGGCCTGCAAGACCCCAAAGAAAATCCCAGCCTTCGATGTTGAAAGAGAAAAAGGAACATTTATGGAAGCTAAAAAATACTTTGCTGATCCAAGCACATCAGTAGCAACTACGCAACAACATAAGCAGCAGTTGCAGTTTCAAGAAGCTTCGCCAGATCAAGTAAGTACACTAACATCATTTTTACAGAGTTGTATGAAGCTATTAAGAAACCAGAATGCTTTGAATGAGTTACAGAAAGTTATTCAGTCTTGCGAACCTCAGATAAGCTCTGATAGAGGAAAAAATGTTAATAGAGTTAGAAGGACTGGAAGAGAAATGAGATTGCATGCTCAGATAGGAGATTATGATATGACTGATATTATTTTAGACCTAGGATCAGAAGTAAATGTGCTAACTAGGCAGACATGGGAACAAATGGGAATCCCTATGCTTGAATGGTCCCCCATACAGCTGAGATTAGCCAATCAACAGAAGATTGTACCCTTGGGAAGATTCCCTAGTGTACCAGTGGACATTGATGGAGTTATTACCTTAGCAGATTTTGAAGTCATTGAAATAATTGATGATAGCAACCCCTATCTAGCCTTGCTAGGAATTTAATGGGCACTAAACAATTATGTAGTAATCAACCTTAAGAACAGACAGATGAATTTTGAAGGAAAAGGCTTGAGAGTCATAGTGCCATTGGACCCTTCTCAAGGAGAAAGGTATACAGAGCCAGTCAGAGATGGAGACCTGGATGTTTTGGATCATATTTACAACATCACAGCTAAAGAAGAATATTATGTTAACCCTACTGCTGAAGGCATAATGGATTGGCAGTGTGACAGTTCTTGCATGACTGATTCAGACGAAGGCCTAGAGAATTGGTAGAATAGACTTTATGAGCTGAATGGACATCGATGTGCAAGAATTACCAAGTCTCTCAGATGGGTTGGCTCACAGCCAAATATCATCCCTATGTTTGATGGCTTGAAAGACCTATTGAGGCCCAGAAATTCGCAGGCAACAACAGTAAGGGATTCTCCCCAATCAACGTTCCCAACTAGCCCGTTTACTGTTTGGTATAGGGAATCCATCCGGTTTATGGTCCAGCTACCGTAGGTCAAGCACAAACCAAAGGCTTTACCGGTTACGGCCTGGTCCACCGAGTTTTTGTATTTTGACTTAAATTATGGAATGCAAGTGCCTAATTAACCATGCAAGATGATAAAGATGCAAGGAACAGTCACAATGTGATGCGCAGGTTCTTACCTCTCGTCTTAAGGCTCACAAGCATCCAAAATGCATACGACAAGAAAATAAACTAACTACCTAAACTATCCCTAGGGAGTAGTATTATCATTCATTAGTGAGTAATATAATTTGTACATGCATTATGAAGAATTACATATAGCTGATACTTCTTTCAACACACATGAACACTTACAGATACTTAAACAACCAGATAGCCAATTGTTTTATGAACAACATTTATTACTCACACTGGAAAACATCACCAAATATACTGAAAGGAATTCAACAAGAACATAGGTTCAGGCAGTTAGAACGCCCTCATAGTGAATTAAACACAGCTGAAAACAAAATAGTTCCTCTTCAACATTGCTCATTTAATTGCATTGATACATTCCACATTTAGCTTTCTCCAACAGGCAAAATTTGCAATTTCTGATTGTAAAACGAAATAGTTCCTCTTACAAACAAAGGGTTTACAAGTTTTTCCAGGGAAAAAGTCCCCTTGTGACCTCTCACTTTCCAGTATTTAAACAAAACAGTAAATCATTTGGGTTTCCCCCCAACGCATGACCTTTCGGTCTCCCCAGCGTTTCGTATCCCTCTCTCCATTTTTCTTTGCCTGTTCATGATTAATTTAGTAACTGCTGGACCTTTCAGATCTACGTTTTTGTTGCTTTCGACTCTGTATCTTCTTTTGCTTTTTCTTCCTTTCGACCTTGCCAGTTTCTATTTGATCAAGCCATGCCTTGACACTTGGTCGCCCCAATAGTCCATTGACTTATACCTGCAATCAATTACCGTGTATCATTCGTTGGAAGGGCGTTTTACATATTAAAATTAAACACATGAAACAGCCAATCCACAAGAAAATGGCCAAGTACATCCCTTGGGCAGGAAAGTTATAAATCGGCAGTCGGGAGGCTTTAACATCGGATGTGAAAAGGATTTCCTAGCCGCAACAGCAGAAAAGACACGGGCTAAATTCATGTGAAACGTGGGTGGGAGAGGCTTAACCGGAAGTCGGACGGCTTTACCCTTCAGGAGCTAAATGATTTTGAGATCCGCAACGACGGAAGAGACAAGAGCTAGAGACATCCGAAACGTGGGCGGGAAGAGCTCGATCGGAAGTCGGAAGACATTACATCAGAATCTAAAATACTTTCCCAGCCGCAACGGCGGAAAGGAAAACCAAAGTTAACACGCATCGGCAGTTGAAACGATTTGGACTTCAGATGCTAAACCGGTTTGGGAGCTGCAACGAC
The DNA here is from genome assembly GCA_001517045.1 of Pseudotsuga menziesii. Taxonomy (NCBI): domain Eukaryota; kingdom Viridiplantae; phylum Streptophyta; class Pinopsida; order Pinales; family Pinaceae; genus Pseudotsuga; species Pseudotsuga menziesii. The sequence continues at coordinate 215,145 of LPNX010548417.1, forward strand.
GAAAAGGAAAAGGACAAAAGCAGTCAAATTAACATAGTTTCGATGCCTGCTGTAAACAACGATTTAAGTGTTTTGGACAGCTCTTCAAAGTTCAACAACAGACAAAAAACCGGCTTTACCTCTGCAACGGCGAACCAAACAAAGAAACTTAATCCGATCGTCCAGCCAGCAGACTCAAAAATGCGACCCTCAACAATTTTCATCACAATAAAAAATTGAAACCCGGGCAAGAGTTAATCTGTAGAATCATCCAAAATAAAACATGACAAAAAATCGAAGAATCCAATCGATTAGAAAACAATGCTGAATCATGAGGATGGGTCCAAAATTTAAGAAATTTGGGGAGAATTGTTGCAGCTGCAACAATTGGCGATTACCTGGTGAACCTAGATCTCTGGGCGATTAATATTTGAGTGATAGACTGTTTCACAACAAATGCATCCTATTGAATTCTTCCAACAATCTGGATTTCTCGAATGCCCGAAGTGTGTACCTTCAATCATTGATAATAGTCCAATTTGGGAGAGTGGAAACCAAGACTTTTAAGTCCAAATAACTCTGTTGAGGCCAGAAGATGAGTTTCATTATTACCTTTGTCTTTAGGTAGCTGATAGCTTTGGACACCACAGGATCGTAACATATGGTAAACAGAAATATTCGTTTGTTCCTCATTCCCATGCCATTTTAGCAATTTCTGTGCTTCTGGATTTTTGTCCTTTTTCATATGAGTCTTCCTGTATGCCTTTCTTACTGAATTTTAATTCAGGATCCTCTATCCCATAGTGTCCTTTTGTGTGAGCGGTGTACTTCATGTTCAGCTCACGGACGGAGGGGATCTGTCGGCCACTTAGTACCTATGATTCAGCATTTGCTTTGATGTATGATGCTTTCATAGGAGTTTTCTTTTGACTCTTATTTGCCTTTTGGCACTCATTTATTGGCATGGGATCATTTATATTTAATATACTGTTTACCTTGCTCGTTTCCATGGGTCTTCTGCTGTCGCTCCTTAGAACATTTTAAGTGTGACGTGGATGGAGCCTAAACATAGTATTCTAGACTCTTTGAATCCAGTTTATTTCACAGGGGTTAAGCAGGACTTCAATGCACACATAGTTTATTTGAGAAAACTGCTAAACTAGAAGAAGTTCTTTTAGCAACATAAACAGCAACGCACACAGTCTGATACCCAAAAAACGTTTATCAATTCCAATTTTTTTTGGCTATTCCCCATGCAACCACAAGTTTGCTTCCCTTATTGAAATCAATAAAACTTAAACTAAACAGACTAAAAAACATGACTCAAAAGACAGCCAAACAACTTATTTATATACAAGACAGAAGCACTCAAAGAAACTCAGGAAAAATAAGGTTTGAGAACCAAGCCATTCACCGATAAGTTCTCTTCCCACCCCTGCAGATCTTGCAATTTATAAGTAGAAGGGCAAAGCTTTGATGCAACCTGAAAAGGGCCTACCCACAACTGTTGGAATTTAGTATGCTTTCCCTTCTCATCATGGGGATGATCCCATTTGAGAACTAAGTCTCCCACTTCAAAGTCTTTTGTTCCAGCTTTATGTTTATCGAACCATCTTTTTACTACTTCCTGCTATTGCTTAAAGCATTCTCTGGCCTTAGTCCTAGCCTCCTCTGCTTTTAGGAGATTGCATATCCTCATCTGTAAAACTTCATTCTCCGACCCACTAGACTCTTGGGATAAAATAGAAGACGACATCATGATGTTGGGAGGAAGAATGGCTTCTTTAACATACACAAGGGTATAAGGTGACACTCCTATCGCAGACTTGGGGGTGACTCTATCAGCCCAAAGGGTGTTGGTAGTGCTGAGTGCCAACTCCTCTGGTTTTCTATTACAGTCTTCTTTAGGATTTTAATCAGATTTTTATTAGAGGATTCAGCCAGGCCATTTCCTTGTGGATAGTAGTTAGCAGAATAATGCAATTTTATCCCTTTATCATGAGCAAAAGCAGTTAATTTAATTGATGAAAAGTATTTAGCATTATCAAAAACTAACGAAATTGGAACTCCAAACCTGGTCATGATATGATCTTGTAGGAAGCTGATGACCTCGTCTTCATTTATCTTGCGCAGCAGGATAGCTTCGACCCAGCGAGTGAAATAATCAGTCGCGGTCAGAATGTATTTGTGTTGGAGGGAAGAATTTGGATTTATTTCTCCAATAATATCCAGCCCCCATTGCTCAAATGGTTCCGTAATCATCACAGGCTTTAGGGGTGCTGCTGCTTTTTGTTGTCCCCCACTACACCTTTGGCAAATATCACACTTCCTGACATGTGCGTGTGCATCTTTGAAGAGTGTAGGCCAATAGTAACCTGCCCTGAGGATTTTGTGGGCTGTAGTATCTCTTGAATAATGTCCCCCGGCAGGACCGTCATGTAATTTTGACATTACTTTCTTCGCATCTTCTTTTTCTAAGCATCTGAGAAGAACTCTGTCATAATTTTTTCTGAATAATACTCCTTCAACAAGTTGATAGGAGGCTAATTTAAGATGCAACGCTCTTCTTTGTTTAGAATTCCAATCTTCTGGCAACAGCCCTGACTTCAGGTAATGCACAAGGTCTCTATACCAAGACTCAGGAGCTGTAAACAAAGGGCATACATCCATTAAATGTAATTCGACCTCATTCTCCCAGGCTTGCTCTTCATTGTTCCCACTTTCAGTCATTAGTTTGCACAATCCTTGTCCTTTAACTATGGAGGCTGGTTTGAATTCAAGGTCGTACTCTTGAAGAGCTGTAACCCAGTTGCCCCTTCTTTCTCCTAACTCTTTCTGTATGAGAAGGGACCTTACAGCTGGGTAGGGGACTATTACCTTGGTTCGATTTTTTAAAATATAAGGCCTGAATTGTTTTACTGCTTTGAATACTGCGTAAGCTTGTTTATCAACAGCTGGGTAGTTCAATTCATCCCCTTGTAGACCAGTACTCATAAAGGAGATTGGGAATTCATCCCTCCCTTCTTCCTTTTGGGTGAGCACAACTGCCAGCGAGTCATCGGATGCAAATGTATACAGAATAAATTCTTTATCAAAGTCTAGGATTTTCAGGGAGGGTGCGTGTGCGACAACAATTTTAATTTTGCTGAAAGCGTCTTTTTCGATCTCAGTCCACTTGAACTGTACATTTTGTTTCACCATCTGCTGAAGCGGCTTAACAATCTGAGCGAAATTGGGGACAAATATTTGCACGAAGTTTATAGTTCCCATAAAAGATTGCATCCCTTTTTTATTATGGGGCAAGGAGATTTGTTCAATGGCCTTAATTCTTTCTGGATCTATAGAAATTCCTGTCTTTGAAACTATATGACCCAGCAACTTGCCCTCTATGACAACGAACACACACTTCTTAGGATTGAGGGAGATGCCATATTTTCGACAGCGTTCAAAAATTTGCTTTAAGTGAAACGCGTGCTCTTCCCTTTTCTTCGAGAATATTGTAATGTCATCAAGGTACACTACAGCACTTCGGCCAATGAATCCGTGGAAAGCTATGTCCATAGCTCTCTGAAACGTCGCTCCGGCATTTATAAGCCCAAAGGGCATCCTTCTGTAGGTGAAGGTTCCCCATTTGGTCCTGAACGTAGTTTTCAGTCTGTCTTCCTCGGCTACTAATACTTGATTGTAGCCAGAGAAACCGTCTAATAATGAAAAGAGTTCGGAACCTGAGACCATTTGCAGCAATTGCTCCATGGGTGGCACAGGGTAGTTATCTTTATCTGAAGCTCGATTTAAGTTTCTGAAATCCACGCAGAGTCTGATCTCTCCAGACTTTTTTCTTACTGGTACTAGATTTGATACCCACTCAGAGTGTCTGACTTTGAAAATGATTCTAGCATCCAATAATTTCTTCACTTCACTCTGAATTAGTGGTTCCAATTTTGGATGCATTTTTCTTAACGGTTGCTGATATGGCTTGACGCCTACTTTAATGGGGACGATATGCTTGATGATGCTGGTGTCATATGTTTTGAAATCTTCGTATGTCCATGCGAAAACATCTTTATATTGTTTAAATAGACTGATGAATTTGTCTCTTTCTACTGGTGAACAACACTTGCCGAGATTCACAAATTTGGGATTCGTCTTAGTCCCTAAATTTATCAGCTCGAACTATAGAGATGAGCTATGGGTCTTCACGTTGGCTGGTCTTCTGAAATTTTCATTTAAATCGAACATTTTTTCTAACGTTCTGACACCTTTAGGAATGAAATTGTCATATTTCATCTCAGCCTGATGTTCCTCATCATCTATGATGGCTCCTTTAAAGACCTCATCATTTGTTAAGCACTCAATTATTTACTGATCATCGTCGAACACTCGCAAGTTGGTGATCATATTCGGTACTGAGGGGCTGAAAAGCAATTCGACAGAACATCGATTATTAGTGGGTACGAGCCTAGCGGCTGATGTGGCCAATAGGTCAGCTGCTGCGTTTTTAATTTTGGGAATTGAAATAATATTAAATGCATTAAAACATTTAAGCAGGTCCCATACCTCATTTTGGTAGGCTTTCAAGTGAGGAGAAACACCGTGTATTTGATTTCTGATTTGCTTTACAATTATTTCTGAATCTCCAAAAACTGTTAAATTACTTACCCTTAATTCAATCGCTTTCCTTAAGCCCTGCACCAGTGCTTCATACTCGGCTGTATTATTCGTACATTCAAACTCTAATCTACAGGAAAGAAAATTTTTATTCTTCTGGGGGTCGATCAGGACACAGCCGGCCCCTGACCCTTCTAATGTCTTAGAGCCATCGAAAAACAAAGTCCAAAAATCACTAACTACTGAATTCGAATCTATTCCTACCGCTAAATCTACTATTTTACAATCAATTTCATCAGCTTGTGAAAATCGAAGGAGCTCAGGCTGAGTGTCAAATGTGTCACTGGCTTCTTCCGCTTGGTAATTTCCAGGTTCCAACTCAATAAAATAGTTTCCCAAGACAGAATCCACTGGTTCATTCTTCTCCTCCAGTTGAGTAACATTGTACTTCATGTGAGGCTCTCTTAAGATCTTAATCTGGTTCGGACTTCCTTTGTATGGCAACCACAAATGTGACCAATCAAGGGCAAAATATCCATTAAGTTTGGCCAACCAATCTCTGCTCAGGACAAGACCGTATGCATCTGGTATATCAGCCACCATGATATTGATAACCTGGCATACTTTATCATTTGATGCCAGATGGACTAGGACATCTTTCATCTCACCAATTACCTTTACGTCAGTCCTATCCAACTGAACAACTCTCCACGAGGATGGCTTAGGCTGCCCATTAATATTTTTACAGACTGATATCGGCATGACATTAACAGTTGCCCCTGAATCTACCAAGCAGTTATGTACATTGTAATTAAAGATTTCAAAAGTAAGGAGGAAAGGTGGATGCTTGTTCTTGGACTTACCTCCACTGCTAGTTTCTCCAATTTCTTCTTCTTCTTCCAGTTGATTGTCAGCGGGCATCCTCTCATCTGATGCTTTAAGGGCTCTCAATAGTCTTTCTTTTTGCTGCGGTACCTTACACATATCAAATAGTGGAACATTCACTTTTATCTTCTTTAAATCCTCCATGATGTCATAATCCATCTGCTGTTCAGTGGGATAAGGTCTATCCGCATTCTCCTTATTTTCATTTGGCTTGGCCGTTGTATCATTCTGTCTAGGATTTTGGCTAGTAATAGTGAATTCTGGAATTTTATCAGTCAAGGATTTATTTTGAAATTTCTTCTTAACATTTCTCTACAGCCTCTTAATCTTTGGGAGTATAAGACTGTCTTCTTTAACTGTCCCTTGGCTCCTTGTTGTTACGTTGGCTTCCATAATGTCCTTGTACCCTTGAGTCCTTTTCTCTTCAGCATCAAATAACGAGACAGAATTCCACAAAGCCATGTTTTCCTCTTCCTGTTCTTTAGTAGAAGTGGAAGCAGAATTCTCTTTTCTTTCTTCATCTCCCTCTTCTATTAATCTGGAATCTAACAGTTGATTCATGACCAGCGTCATAGAGTTTATCCATTGAGGACAATTCTTTTCAGAATGTGGCTGTTGGTGGAAAGTGCAGAAATTGTCCATTCCTACCTCTATCAGATTCATAGATGTTGTATTGTGCGGGGGAGGTTGAGAATGATCCTTATCCTCTCTTTTCTTATAATATGGCTTATAAAATTTTTGTGTATCCTTCTCTTTCTCCATGTCAATGATTTTGTTGGAAAGCTTCTGCATCATTTTGGCCATATTTTCAAGATCTGGAGATTTCTCTTCTTTAGGCTTAGTAAACAATAGGGCTTTCCTTCCCCCACCTTTCTCCCCTGACTATTCGGGATAATATTCAATACTTTCTCTTTCACCCTCCACTACTTCTGCCTCTTCATAGGTTTCTGCCAAAGTAGCCTCGGCCCTACCTTTGGCAAACATGGCCAAATCAGGGCCTAATGCTGAGGTATAATACTCAATCAATACCTTGTCCGAAGGCTTATTTGTTTCAGAGAAATTCTTGAGATAGATTGCAAACCTTTGTGTGAAACTGTGCACCTTTTCTTTTCTTTCTTTCTTCAACGCACACAGCCCTTTCATGAGAGCTGCATGAGTTTTCTGAGTTTCATACTTACTTCTGAAAATTCTTTCGAAGGTATCCCAATCAAGGATAGAGTTAGCAGTCAACCCAAAATACCATGAAGCTACAGCTCCTTTAAGGGTATGCGGGAATAGTCGGCACACTACATCTTCATGCTCCCCAGCCCTCAATCCTTCTATCACCAAGTAAAAAATTTGCAGATGATCATCTACTAGTATCTTCTCATTGGGGTCGAATTTAGGCAGCAACTTTTCAAAGGATTGAGGTAAATCATGTAATGGAGGGGTCAGGTTTAAAGGCAATCTAGCTCTCCATGCGGGTGGTGGATTCGGTGGGTTAGGTGGTTGGTTTTCATTTACGCTAGCCATAAGTCTTGGTGGAGAGTGAGGAGGTGAGCCAATAGGAGTGCGAGCAGGAGAAGTGTGAGGGGTATCTGGGCCTTCTTGGTTCAAAGGTAGTACAACTTATTGTAAGGCTGTTTCTACAAGTTCTTCCCAGTCTCCAACCAACACTGAGTCTTCCGCTACAGGGCGATCTTTCTTTTTAGACTCTCTTCTGGGAAATTCAGGGATGATTGGCAATCCTCCAATCTTCTTTACATACGCCATGGTGTGTCTTCTCAGATCATTACAAATTTCGTTGCCAACAGAATATAGATGTTCTCTTTCTTCCGGAATTGGATTATGAAACCCACTGCTTTCAGAACTGTTACCAGTGGAATAATATCAGGAAAACGGGTTTCCTCGGCCAGCCATACACTGGAGGGCCCTCCTTCTAGCGCCAAAAATGTTGAGGCCCGAAAATTCACAGGCAACAATAGTAAGGGATTCTCCCCAATTAATGTTCCCAACTAGCCCGTTGGCTGTTTGGTATAGGGAATCCATCTGGTTTACGATCCGGCTACTGTAGGTCAAGCACAAAACAAAGGATTTACCGGTTATGGCCCGGTCCACCGAGTTTTTGTATTTTGACTTAAATTATGGAATGCAAGTGCCTAATTAACCATGAAAGATGATAAAGATGCAAGGAACAGTCACAATGTGATGTGCAGGTTCTTACCTCTCGTCTTAAGGATCACAAGCATCCAAAATGCATACGACAAGAAAATAAACTAACTACCTAAACTATCCCTAGGGAGAAGGATTATCATTCATTAGTGAGTAATATAATTTGTACATGCATTATGAATAATTACAGATATCTGATACTTCTTTCAAGACCCATGAACACTTACAGATATTTAAACAACCAGATAGCCAATCGTTTTATGAACAACATTTATTACTCACAGTGGAAAAAATCACCAAATATACTGAAAGGAATTCAACAAGAACATAGGTTCAGGCAGTTAGAATGCCCTCATAGTTAATGAAACATAGCTGAAAATGAAATAGTTCCTCTTCAACATTGCTCATTTAATCGCATTGATACATTCCACATTTAGCTTTCTCCAACAGGCAAAAGTTGCAATTTCTGATTGTAAAACGAAATAGTTCCTCTTACAAACAAAGGGTTTACAAGTTTTTCCAGGGAAAAAGTCCCCTTGTGACCTCTCACTTTCCAATATTTAAACAAAATAGTAAATCATTTGGGTTTCCCCCCAACGCATGACCTTTCGGTCTCCCCAGCGTTTCGTATCCCTCTCTCCATTTTTCTTTGCCTGTTCATGATTAATTTAGTAACTGCTAGACCTTTCAGATCTGTGTTTTTGTTGCTTTCGATTTTGTATCTTCTTTTGATTTGTCTTCCTTTCGACCTTGCCAGTTTCGATTTGATCAAGCCATGCCTTGACACCTGGTTGCCCCAATAGTACATTGACTTATACCTGCAATCAATTACCGTGTATCATTCGTTGGAAGGGTGTTTTACATATTAAAATTAAACACATGAAACAACCAATCCACAAGAAAATGGCCAGGTGCATCTCTTGGGCGGGAAAGTTATAAATTGGCAGTCGGGAGGCTTTGACATCGGATGTGAAAAGGATTTCCTAGCCGCAACAGCGGAAAAGACACGGGCTAAAGTCATGCGAAACGTGGGCGGGAGAGGCTTAACTGGAAGTCGGACGGATTTACCCTTCGGGAGCTAAATGATTTTGAGAGCCGCAACGATGGAAGAGACAAGAGCTAGAGACATTCGAAACGTGGGCGAGAAGAGCTCGATTGGAAGTCGGAAGACATTACATCGGAAGCTAAAATACTTTCCTAGCCGCAACGGCGGAAAGGAAAACCAAAGTTAACACGCATCGACAGTCGGAACGATTTGGACTTCGGACGCTAAACCGGTTTGGGAGCCGCAACGGCAGAAAGGAAAAGGACAAAAGCAGTCAAATTAACATAGTTTCAACGCCCGCTGTAAACAACTATTTAAGTGTTTTGGATAGCTCTTCAAAGTTCAACAACGGACAAAAAACCGGCTTTACCTCCGCAACGACGACCAAAACAAAGAAACTTAATCCGATCGTCCAGCCAGCAGGCTCAAAACTGCGACCCTCAACAATTTTCATCACAATCAAAAATTGAAACCCGGGCGAGAGTTAATCTGTAGAATCATCCAAAATCAAACATGACCAAAAATCGAAGAATCCAATCGATTAGAAAACAATGCTGAATCATGAGGAGGGGTCCAAAATTTAAGAAATTTGGGGAGAATTGTTGCAACTGCAACAAGACCCAAAAGATTTTATTGCACAATTCTCAGAGCAAGTACCAGATTCACAGAAAATGGAGACTCTAGATTCAACATTCAGAGTCGCAGCTGCCAGATGGTGGAATGCTCATAAAAAGAATATTCATAGTTGGAGAGCTTGTCAAAAGTTTCTTCGACTGAGATTCATGGAACGACCTCAGGAGGTGCGAAGCAGATTTAATGGTAAGACTAGCCCTTAGGAACATTTGGAGCAATGTTATGAAGCATGGAAGCATGTACCTTGTGAAGAATGGGTACATAGGTTTGTACACACCCAAGAACCTATAGCAAAGAACTGGTATGCGGAAGTTGAACTTCGCCATGGTACTGTAAGGTGGGATAACCTTGTTGATAGTTTTGTGCTTACATTTTCTATTAATGAGGATTTCCCTGTTTTGGACGCAGCTAGTAGGTTGATCCATACTAAGGTGTTTGATGATAAAGAAATAGCTGAGCACCAACCTGATTGGAAGGAACAAGAAGCTAATGCAGTGGAATGTTATAACCTCACCATTGATGAAGATGATGACCCTCGTAACATTAATATTCCTGAGTTAGAAGGACACTGTGAAGTACATGGACCAGCAGTCGAAGCACCTGAAATAATTCAGCCCCTAAAGACAAGGAAAGTAAACATTGGATCAGAAGAAATGCCTAAGTACGCCACTATTGGAGATTATTGGGACGAAGAAATGGTAAGCAAAGTGACTGAACTTCTCCATGAGTATCAGGATTTATTTCCAACAAAGTTCTCAGAAATGAAAGGTATCCTTGGTGATATAGGAGTGATAAAAATACCTTTGAAACCTGATGCGAATCCTGTGAAGCAGCACCCTTATAGGTTGAACCCTAAGTATAGAGAAAAATTCAGGCTGGAGCTAGATAAGATGCTCGTAGCAGGAATCATTGAGCCTGTCGAAGAGTCCGAATGGGTCAGCCCTATGGTGGTACAAGAAAAGAAGACCAAGGGAGAAATCAGAATCTGTGTTGATCTGAGGAAGCTGAATGATGCCTGCTTACATGATCCTTTTCCTACTCCCTTCACAGATGAAGTTTTAGACAATGTCAGAGGTCAAGAAGTATATTCTTTCACTGATGGATTTTCAGGTTACCATCAGATCATAATTGCTCCAGAGGACCAACATAAAACAACCTTCACGACAGAAATGGGATCTTTTCAGTATACTGTTATGCCCTTTGGCTTGAAAAATGCACTTGCTATGTTTTCCAGAGTAGTCATATCTGCGTTTAAGGAATTTATTCACAAGTTTTTAGAAGTTTACTTTGATGATTGGACTATCTTTGGTTTATTGAAAGATCATATAGCCAGTCTAAGACTTATGCTAGACAAGTGTAGACAACATCAAATTTCATTGAACCTGAAGAAGTGTATCTTTTGTGCACCTTTTGGAATTCTGTTAGGTCACATTGTATGCAAGCAAGGATTGATGGTGGATCCTACGAAGATAGCCATTATTGTGAACTTACCACCTCCAAAGTCTGTTAAGCAACTTCGCACTACGCTTGGTCATATTGGATATTACAAGAAATTCATCAAAGGATATGCTCAGATTACAGCCCCTATGGAAAAGAAATTGAAGAAAGACATTAAGTTTGAATGTACATCTGAATGTCAGGAAAGCCTGGACATTCTAAAAGAAAATATGGTAATAGCCCCTATCTTAGTATTCCCTGATTGGAATAAGGAGTTTCATGTTCATGTCGATGCATCCTCCATTGCTTTAGGTATAGTATTGGCTCAGTCAGGAGAAGGCAATATTGACCACCCTATTGCTTTTGCAAGTAGAAAATTGTCCACAGCAGAAAAGAATTATACTACGACAGAACGAGAAGGTATAGCCATGGTTTATGCTTTGCAGAAGTTTCGACATTATCTGTTAGGATCTCATTTTAAGATGTTCACTGACCATTCTGCTTTAAAGTATTTGGTTAACAAGCCTGTGTTAGGTGGAAGGATATGCAGATGGCTGATTTTGTTTCAGGAGTATGACTTTAAGATCATAGTTAAGCTAGGAAGACTTAACCTGGGACCTGACCACTTGTCGAGGCTCGAATCAGGAGAAGAATCCACTAGTTTGGACGAAGGTCTTCCTGATTCCCAGTTGTTTGCCATCAAGATGGCTGATGACTATTTTCAGGATATTGTTCAGTACTTGTCTATAGGTTTTGCACCCTCTGAGATGACAACACAGCAGAAGAAGCAGCTGGTGGTTAGAGCAGCTGACTTTACCTTGATAGCAGGACAGCTATATAAAATTGGACCAGATGAAATACTGCGCAGATGTGTCTTGGGGCATGAAAAGCCATTGATTTTGGCTGAGGCACATTCTAGAGAAGTAGGAGGTCATTATGCAGGAAAATCTACGGCACAGAAGATTTTGACAGCAGGATTGTGGTGGCCTACAGTTCATAAGGATGCAAGAGAGTATTGCAATAGCTACGATATCTGTCAAAGGACAGGTAAACCATCCAAGAGGGATGAGATGCCTCTAGTTCCACAGGTAACCATACAAGCATTTGACAAATGGGCTATTGATTTTGTTGGACCAATCAATCCCCCTACAAAGAAATCCGAAGCAAGGTACATTATTACAGCAACTGATTACCTCACTCATTGGGCCGAAGCTCAACCAGTCAAGGACTGTAGCTCTACTACAGCTGCGAAGTTCATTTTTGATAATATTTTGTCAAGGTTTGGATGTCCTAGAATTCTTATGAGTGATCAAGGATCACATTTTTTGAATAGGACTATTGAAGCATTAACAGAAGAATTTCAAGTATATCATCAGAAGAGTACTGCATACCATCCTCAAGCAAATGGAACTGTCGAAGCCTTTAACAAGATCCTTGAGCATGCTCTGATGAAGGTTTGCAATGTTAACAGGAATGATTGGGATCTTAGAATTCCAGCAGTATTATGGGCTTATAGAACCACTTGTAAGAAGTTGACAGGCCATACACCTTTTAGGCTGGTATATGGACAAGAAGCAGTTATGCCCATGGAGTACATTGTTCCTAGCCTTAGAATATCTGCCTTCACAGGGATGGATGACCCAGCTATGTTAAATGAAAGGCCGGTGAAGATACTAGAACTTGAAGAAGACAGATTCATTGCAGGTTTCCAGTAGCAAGTGTAGAAAGCTAGAGAAAAAGCATGGCATGATAGACACATTAAGAAGAAGTAGTTCCAAAATGGTGATCTTGTGCTCTTGTATGACGGTAAATTCATGAAGTTCCCAGGTAAGTTCAAGACACATTGGAAAGGACCTTACATAGTTCAGAAAGTTATTGATGGTGGCGCAGTTCAGTTAGCTAAATTGAATGGAGAAATTTTTCCCTCCATGGTAAATGGAAGTAGATTAAATAAGTACAGGGACAAGCCTGAACCCCCTGACCCAAAGTAATAGCAAGAAGTAGAGTCTAAGTACCAAGAATAGTTGAAATTATGTACTAGACTATAATGAAGCTGTTCTCAGAGAAGATGTGGCAGATTGTTAGAAGTGTCGAAGGTTCTGGAAGAAATTCTGTCGTGGGTCGAAGCTCGAAGCTCTATCGAAACTGGTGTCAGGATGTGTCGAAGGTACTCATTGTGGTGAAGCTGAAGTTAGTGGTTGTGTTGAAGAAGAGAGGTGTGTCGAAGCTGAAAATGTGACCATTGGAAAAAATCAGATTTGGCGACGCCAGTACGTTAACTATATTAATTGCCTGTAATGATGAGATTTGAGGAAATCTAGCGCCATTTGGGAAATATCTACAGCTGCTCTGTCAGATTTGGTGTCTTTAATGCACAGTTATGGCATAATTGGTCATTGGATTCTATAAGAAGTCACCCAGACCTGTGAATCTCGTGTTATGCATTTTCTTGAGTTTTACATTGCAGTCCATGTCATCTGATCGTGAAGTCGAGGAATTGTTGAGCGAATTCAGAGAGAGGGGTCTACAGAATCTTATGAGAAATCCACCTACATCTGCACCTCATGAAGAGACTCCCCCAGCACCGAATTAGCCAATGCAGACATGATAAACCAGGAAGAAATATAAGGCAGAAGTTTGTTCTAAGCGGAACGAAGAAAGGAACAAGTCGTCAGGGAAGACACTAGAGGATCCCGTGATGAATCCTTCCAGAGTATTCAAAGACCTTGGTGATGAAGAGAATGTTGCACCGCAGCATCCACCATATCTTTCGCTTGTGTGACCAGGATTTCAGCCACCTCGGTGGACATCCAAGTTCACCTTACACACCCCTTCGCTGCCACAGGGTGTGCACCTGGTTGGAACAATGATAGGGAAAGTAGACCGACTCAAGTATGCAGAACACGATACGAATGATCGTGGAAAATTTACACAATTCATAGCTGGGAAATATTTGCACTCTGTCCACTATCCAGAGACCAATACGATGCTACTGGAAGTGAAGCAGTGGGCTGTTGGCTTGGAGCAAGCCATCTTCTTAAAGATGTTGAATGTTCCCCACTTCGGTCATAGCATGCAGGTTACCATAGTGGTCAAGCAACTATTGGTGTTGGTGCATGATGGGAATCTGTGGATAGGAAGCCAGCGCGTTGCCATTGATGGAGAGCTCATTCACTAGATCACAGGCTTGCCGAAGGAAGGGCCTGATCCTAGCATTGAGTTCATGGGAAAGCATGAAGATACGAAGCTAGCGCAGAGCATGAAGGAACGCTTCGGGCTGACGAAAGGAAAGTGAGGGTATCAAACCTAGACCATCCAACATCAAAACATTCACTTCACCGTAGAGCTACTAGCATGCAAAGTAATGCGAAAGTGTAGGCCGAATGAAGTATCTGCACCGATTGTTAGTATTGCTGCAAACTGTGCCGAAGGCTACAGTTACAATTGGGCAGTGTACATTGCTAAGGAGTTCCTTGAAGATGTCCATGATGCATAGGAGAAAGGTAGACCCTTTCATTACTCTTGGTTGTTAGTGCTTATTGCACTGGTAGGATGGAGAGAACCTACCGAGGCATAGTTTGTTGATGTACCTCCACACATTCCTGACGCAGCAAGATACGCATCTCCGTGGGTGTCGCAGGATAAAAAATTCTAGCAGATGACGAACTATGTGTTCACCTTTTATGCCATGAATATCTCATATGAGATCCTGAAGACGCCACGGCTCAGTAATGAGCTATTTTCTCAGTATGCGGGAGTGGCCAATTTCAGGGCTGACATGCATCATGTCTTCATTCAGGCCAACACAGATACCAAGCATAGATGGTCAAAGTTGCCATATGTGGTGAACGAGGATGACATCCTCGCAGTAGTCAAGCAGTGGATGGATGAATGGATGAAGGACGCAGGAACAAGGCCAAGCATACCGGTTCCCCCAGCGACAGATGTGGGCGCAAGTCCAAGTCAGGCGCCGCAGAATGACCCACTCGAAGAAAGTGACGAACAAGATGAATCAGAGCAGAGCAGAGATGACCAGGGTGGAGATGATGGAGCTGAAGAAGAATAAGAAGAATCGGTCAAAACTATCTCTGACCCCAATCGCCCGGATAAGCGCAAGTCTCCCGAAGCAGAGGAAGTGACCAAGCCTTCGCCTAGAAAGAAAACTAAGGCATCTAAGGGCAAGAACATCGTCGAAGAGCCTGCTCTGATGATGGAAGATCTTGATCAGGCTCTAACAAAATCCACAGAGGTATTAACCAGCAAATGGTCAGAGTTTGCAGCTACGCACATCAATGCGCTCAGTGGTGTAGCGCAGCGAATTACAGAGCTGAAGGATTTAGCAGCAAGATCAGCGACTGGCGCAGCAGCAAGTAGTTCCCTAGAAAGCGCGCAGCCAGATACTCGGCAATGGCCAGCAAGAAATAATAGAGGACAGGTCCCAAGTGCGGCCCTCATAATAACTGACACAACATCTCGATCACAGATGAGTATGACTGTTGAGATAGACTACACCAAGCTATCTATGCTGGAGCTACATCTGTGTCAGTTGGCAATTATGAACAAAATACAAGAGTGCGACAACTACTCACACAGGCAGTTGGAAAATTCCATGAAGCAAAGTGAGAGCCTCGCAGCACATTTGGAAGAAGATGAGCAAAAGAAGAGGGAAGCAGAAACAAACAGGCTGCATTGGCGCAAGTATTGGATGAGGTGTGTCGAAGTCTCCCTGACTTTGACATGCAGGCTGGAGAAGAACTAGAGCAGAGAATTGCCAAGCTAAAAGACTATGCACAGCAGTCTCGCAGCGAGATAGAGAATATGAAAATAGAGCATGAGGCTCAGATTGTGGAGCTTCAGCTTCGCGTTACTCCTGAGAGGCCACCAAAGGTTAAGGAGCAGCGTTGCAGAGACATTTCAGCCTCAGCAACAAAGATCTTAGATCTAGTGAGCAGTGCATCAAAGCTGCTGGATGAAAGCGTTGAGGCCTGGGAAAACTTACAAGACAACCCAGAAGTGGAAAAGCTGCAAGAAACAATCAAGCATCGACAGACAGAGTTGGATTCAATCAAAGTAGAAATCAAGAAATTTCCTCCTATGCAGAATATGCTTAAGGTAAAGCAGAGTAGTGAGCTTCAACAAGAAATAAAGGCATGCAGAAAGAAAGAAGCACTGTTGGTGAGCTCTGTGCAGCCTCTCATTAACGAGTCCTTGGAGTTGAGCACTGCTGCGGACAACCAACTCAAAGTTTTGAAGGGATATGATGCATTCGCACAGGAGAAGGCCAGCGAAGCATTTGCAATAGCATTACAGGAGATGGTGGAGAAGGAGGAAGCAGCCGAAGATATCATGCACAGCCTCAACAAGCAGTTCACTATCTTTGCCAATAATATTCTCCCTTCGGAAAAGCAGCAGAGTGTCCTGAGACGGGACATTGGTGAGTCTTAGGGGCCTGTTGGGGCACGGACCTTCAAGGTCCTTAATTTTGGCAACTTCGTGGTTTTGGTGTGAATCTTGTAAGCGGAGTTGTGGCCCAAAATAGTCTTAGGGGTGTCGAGGGTGGGTCGAACCCCCTCTTTTTGTAAATAACCCATGGTTTAAACTCATGGTTTTTAAGCCCATGGTTTAAACACATGGTATTGTAATAGTGCACTAGTATAAATAGGAACTTATGTAAAGGAGAAAGAGCTTTTCAAATGCTTTTTGTATGATATAATTTGATGCGAAGATAACACCTATTTTTAGGTTTAAGGTTAAGTCCCAGCTGTGTGCGTGGACGACCTCTGCAGCTGAGTGCGTAGAGGGTTTTGAAAGGAGAGTACTGTAGCTTAGTGCACAGCTTTTGGGATGTTGGAAGGATCTGCAGCTAAGTGCGTAGATCCAAATTGTTGTTTGTAAAGAGTTGAATAAAATGTAGTTCTGTGGACGTAGCCCCTACACTGGGGGTGAACCATGTACATCTTGTGCTGTGGTGGTTCCTTTTGTTTTTTTGCTACTTTGTTTTTATGCAATTGATAAGTAGGTGAATGATAAGTAAGATAAAACTGTTAAATAATAACTTCGCTATGAATTCCCAGTTAAGGGTTAAGCAAGTAACTGTCTGTTTATCTAAACTGCGAAGCTAATTGAAGTGACTGTTGAAGCTCTGTGTTGTATGATTAATATTTGTTAAGGCTAAAGGTACAGTAATATCCCTCTTTTTCCTGCAGAAACCTGATTCTGTGGCACCCCATAGCTGTTTCGGGTGAGATTGCAACCTGTTCGTAGGTTGTTTCCAAAAGGGCCAACACTGTGGGTCTCTTTGTTGGTTAAGATAATAGTATAAGAACCCGGGTCTGCCCTGCAGCCAACAGTTATGGATTGCACTACTGCGACAACATCAAGATTTCTGTTTGAAAACATAGTGACATGGTTTGGATGCCCAATAATATTGATGAGTGACCAGGGTAGCCATTTCCTCAATTGCACAGTAAGAGCACTGACAGAGGAATTGCAGATTCAGCATAAGAAGAGTACACCATATCATCCGCAGGAAAATGGGACTATAGAAGCTTTTAACAAGATCTTGGAGCATGCACCCACAAAGGTATGTAACAGTAATCGAGATGACTGGGATCTGAAGATTCCAGTAGTACTGTGGGCATATCACACCACCTGCAAGATATTGATGGGAAAAACACCATTCAGATTGGTATATGGGAAAGAGGAAGTCATGCATATGGAATACATTGTTTCTAGTCTACACATTGTCATTGTGACCTGCATGGACGATGAAGCATCTCTAGAAGGACATGTGGCACAATTGATACAGCTTGAAGAGGACTGCTTTATTACAAGATTCCATCAGCACATCAAGAAGGATCCACAAAAGGCCTGACATGATCTCCATATAAAAAACAAGTAGTTTCAACAAGGAGATTCAGTGCTACTATACAATAACAAGTTCCTAAAGCATCCAGGTAAGTTGCAGATGTAGTTTTCATCTCTTTAAAGTTGCTGAGTCCACCTGACGTGGCTCGAGGACGAGCCACAAGATTATGTTGGGGGCTTGTTGGAAAGGGGTTGGGGTAAGTTGCGCAACATCACGAATGATGCGCAAGCTCAGAAGACACCATGCAACATGGAAGATGGACTACTGTTATAGAGATTTTCACCCCACTGGGTGAATCACACTTTGTATGTCCTTCCCCTGTCCCGCTGCAGGCTCTTTAGACCCAATGGACCACATTTTATCCTTTGATGTATCATTGATCATCCCCAAAACTATATAAACTATGATATATGCGGCTTTTTCCCCGATAACTGCGTACATACGCAGATATTTTCCCTATAGTCGTGTACATTGGGATGTATGAATAATACAAATCCTTTTGGAGCATTCCTTGACTTGGATCCAACTCATTCGACTCCTGGCCTTCCATATGCCTTGAGATCGCTCGGATTTGACCCTTCATTGTCCCTTGTGAAGCTATATAAGGAGCCCCTTGGTACATTAAAGGGGGGGGGGATAAGAGAGAATTAAGAGTAACGAAACTATAGTCCATTGTTGCCAGAACTTATGCTTGAGTCTGCATCCCTTTGTCCCTTGGAGCACTATTTTGTTCTTCCCAAGCTTGCCTTTTGTTAGTAAGCTTGCTATCGAAGTGATGGAGGATTGAGGTGGTGGAGGCCCAAGTGGGGGATTTAGTTTCTCCAGTTCGCAGACGTGCTGTCAGAGGTTGTCACTTGTAATCTCTGATTCATATTAATAGAAATATATTTTTCTGTCCAGTAATGTGTATTTGAATGAATATTGTATCCATTGGAATATGTCAAATGCTTTTACATTATTGATTATATATGCTAGAATAGATCTAACACCATGAAATATAGTATGCTTGTATTGTTTACTTGTTGTTGAGGACGTGCTATAACAATTCAAGATGAAGATTGGAAAGCTCAACGGGGATCTACTTCAACCGTCTGGAATAAGGTACGAGGTTCGATCCTTTAGTGTTAGATGTTTTTATTTCTATTGCATATTGGTAAAGATTGATTTCTGGAGTCTAGCTGTCTGTTGTGGTACCCCAAGCCATAGGAATTTCTCTCCGTAACAACTACTTTTGAATATTTTGTGTCACCTTTTGTACTTGTGGACCATATTTTGTGGATATTGGTCATTAGTTAGAAAATCAGTTAGGAGTTAGTTAGAAGTGGACCACGAATGTAAAGGATCAAGCCTATAAATAGAATAATTATACATGTTTTTGATAGAGGATTTTGGGAATATTTTTAGAGACAAGGTTCTAGATCTAGTGTTGATCAAGTGGGGAATGAGGAGATGAATAGTTATTTGTTTTGATCTGTCGGTGATTGCGCAGAAGTAGTATGATAAGATGTATGTTGACCTGAATTGTTGTTGTGGTTTTTTTTTTTTGTTTTTTTGTCTTTCTGTTCCTGCAATTTCGATGATGAATCCTAAGTGAAACTGAAATATGGCTCTATGATGCGATGTTACTGGTTATGTCTGTTGTTATCATTTTAGTTCTGTCTTGCGCACTTATAGATCTGTTACAGTTGTGAATGAATGATGTATAATGATGAATGGTTCTGTTAAAGAATTTAATCTGATTTGGTCATTCAGTTGATGAATCGTTGCTGCCCTAATCCTCTTCTTTATTGTGGAAACTTGGTTTCGACAACCCTCCCTTGAACATCTTAGGTGAGACCTCATCCTCTCTATGGGTGTTGCTAGATAGGGTAAAACCTATCTAGATCGATGCTCAGGGAGATCACGACAAGTTGAGTGTCAAAAGAGTGGGAACCCTTGTTGACTAGGTTTTGTTGGTGAGGTTTACACTAACAAATTATATTCTTTCCAACTTCATCAGTATGGACACTTTCAAATTTATTTATGAGCCATTTTGGCACTATGTGTGAGGGTCCAGGTTGCTCAGTTGGTGGTGCTTCAAGATACCTCTCAATAGACTTGTCATTGTTAATCATCTCAAGCAAAATGACATCTCTATAAATAATAAAAATTTTTATTTACCTCATCATAAATATGATATTCTTTTGTGGTGTTTGAGTACCCCAAGAAAATTCACTTTTGACTCCTTGTACCAAGATTGTTTCTTTTTCCTTTGGAATTAAGGCATAACAAGTGAAATCAAAGACCCTAAGATGCCTCACTAAAGGGATGTGGCCATAACACATTTCATATGGAGTCTTTTTTGAAAGAGAATAAGTGGGAATTCTATTTCTAAAATAAACTGCACATAAAACTGAATCAATCCAAAACATCAAATTTACATTCTTAAAAAACATCATGGAACGAACCATATTCAAAAGAGTCCTATCCATTCTTTCTTTGACACCATTCTGTTGAGGATTATATGGAACCATGGTTTGATTGCTAATCCCATGTTGTATAATATAGGATTCAAATTTATTTGATGTATATTATCCTCCATTATCAATATGAAGGGAACCAATCTTTAATTGTTTTCATTTTCAATCCATACATAAACATTCTTAAATGTTTCAAAGGTTTGATATTTTCCTTTCATCAAATACACCCAACACATCTTGGCGTAATCATTGATAAAATTCATGATATACTTGTTACCGTTGGTAGAAAAAATAGGCACAGGGATACATAAGTCAAAGTGAATCAACTCTAGTTTTCCAATGCTCTGAAATTGGAATCATGGAAATGTTGCTTATTATGTTTTCTAGGAATACAAGCATCATACTTTGCCAATTTATTTGGAATGGTGGGAAAGAAAAAACACCATTCTTCTTCAACAATAAGAGATTATCATAGTTTATGTGCCCATATCTAGCATGCCACAAAAGACTAGAAGACAAGGTACCTTCTTCATGCTGAGAGAACCAGGAAAAATTTTGAACTCTTGTAGGTGTCCCTTTAATCTTCAACAATTTCTCATATTCATACCTCGTCATGATGAGTTGGTAGGCAGAGGATATTCTTATCTCAACATTCCCATTGACGATGTGGATGGAATGGACTTGTTATCAAATATGCACAAGAAACAACAAGTTCATTTGAAACTCTGGAAGATAGAGAACATTATGGAGAAGAAAGTAAGGGAATCCAGGCACTTTAATCCTAATGGTGCCAATTATTTTCAGTTTAAGGTTGTATTTATCCATAAAATATACCACACCATCTACATTTTCATCCGATTCTTCAAAAAATTATTTCCTAAACTTCATGTGGAAGGTTGCACCTATGTTAGTCAACTATGTTTCTCTTTAATATGCAAATGAAGTGCTGGATAAAACTTCATTTATGCAAACATTATAGTATGCAACAACAAAAGTAGCATATTTAATAAGTTTACCCACATTAGTAGCTTTGTTTTGTCTCTCTTTGTGATTCTTCTCTATGATCTTCTCCCATGGAATTTTGTATGTATTTGTCTCGTGTCCATTTTAGCCATAATGGACACAATGAAAACCAAGTTTCTCATTTCCCCCTATCTCTGACAATATTTATTCTGCATACTCTAAGAATGCATCTTAATTCAAATGTTTTTCAATATATAATAAACAAGTATTGTAATACACCAATATATGCATAAATATAAAAAATGGTTTACACTATGTGTAGGTCTAAATATCTGTAAAATAGAACAATACAATATAATGAACTCAATCTCTGCAATATGATAGAAGATGCAATATAATATGACTTGAAAACTTTTCTATTCATGATTCAAGCAAGCTCAGTGTTGGGTGTTTTATTGTCCTATTGGATTCACCAAATATTTAATTTATCGACCGTGGTTTGTAAACTTGGAGTTGACACAAAATAAATGTTGAGGTAGAAGGGTATCTAAGATATCGACTCGGCAACCTTAGAAATATTTAATAATGAAAATATCAAAAGATATTTCAAAATAAAAAACCGAGTCAAACTCTAGAAATACAACTACTAAGATGATTAGACCTAACCGAACCAATAGAATAGAATAGTATCAATCTATACTACTCTATTCTATGAACAATAATTGAAAAGATAAAAACAATACTACTCTAAGAAACAATACTTGATTAAAAGAAAACTACTCTTATGAAAATGGAAACTACTAATCAATTATTCAAACTCTAATCTAGGAATTAGGAAGACTAGCTACTATGTAATAACTATGAACAAATTCAGAAACCTATCAATGAAATGATTCAACTTATAACTAACTATACGAAGACAAGAAACTATATAACCTGGAGCAAAGTTAAAACTACCCAAGAAGTTCAACAGTTAAACTATTCATGTATTTAACAAATACTCAAAACTAAGCTAAACTACCTAATTCCATTCCCCTTGAGGATTTTGAGGGTATGTGTCAAATGTGATAGGAACAAGAGAAAATGTATTGAAATAAATTTCAAATGTGACAAGGAAACATAATAGAAGTAAATCTAATTTAACTTCTACAAAGAGATGTAAGCTAAAACGTGACCAATTACATGTGATTTTAAACATTGTAATCTATTCTTCATTCATAAGCAAATGATACTTAAAAGCTATCTACAGTACTTGGGATGAAGTGTCGATTAACAAAAGTGTAGATCCTAAGTTATTCAATCTCTAATGACTTCTTGGAAGTGAAACATGAAATTTTTATCTAACTCATGCAAACTCCTATCAACATCAAATGATATCTTATCAATGCTTCAAACTAATTTATAAAACATTAAATACAATAAAATCAAGCTAAACTATGTATAAGACAAGAAATTAAATGAATGAAGTCAATATCAACTTGTAATCAAAACTTACAGTAGAAAAACAAGATGTTCTTACACTACCTCTACTGCAAATCAAACTATCTTCTCAAGACAACCGTGAAAGTGTAATGAAACTGATCAGAACTTGAGAAGCAAACCTATGTTCAACTGAGTTATGAAATTTTTTAGATATTGAAAACTAATGCATCTATATTAAACACACATGAACTCATTCAACTTAGATTGAGACTAGTTCCTAGTCTATTCTATCGACGGAAATGAAAGAACTTGAAACAATGAAATTAAACCAAATCAGAACACTATGTAAGAATACAAGTAAAGGACTAATTATAAACTTGAATGCAAACTGGAAATGAAATAATAAATTAAATAAAAAATAAGACAAAGTGAGATTTAACAAAGTCTATGATAACATTGTAGGCTATCACTGCATTTGCCACTTCAATTGTCAAGCAAAGAACATTTATTTACTTGAAATAAAATCCTAGTTATATTGCCAGAAACAGAGTTATATGAGATACTATTTAACAATCTCAATTCTACAGATAAGAAATAAAAAAGGCATACTCAAAGTTATTCTACTTCTGCTTGTCTACTTCAGAACATGAAATAGTATGGATAATCAGAGTTATACTACTAACAAAATTCTAATCCTATTTAAGGATATTCAACCTGTCACCAAAATTATCTACCAAATATCAAAAATAGTTCTGGCCTAAAAGCTTATAGACAAACTTACACAATAGAAAAATGAAACCACTTCTCTTCTACAATGGCTTGAAACAAATATTGATCTTAACATGACAACACCCTATCAATTATTAACCACTATGTCATTCAGCTGAACTTCTAATGAAAAGCAGAAATCAATTCTATTTTAAATTAAGTAGGCTTTTACTATCTCATGAAAACAAATGAAAATAAAGTATAAACTGATATATTATGAGTTTGTTGAGTCCTAGAAAATCGTAGGCAACAACAACAAGGGATTCTTCCCAGTAAACATTCCCAACTATCCCGTTACTGTTTGGTATAGGGAATCCGTCCGGTTTACGGTCCGGCTACCATAGGTCAAGTAACAAAAATAAAAAAGGTTTTACCGGTTACGGCCCAGTCCATTGTGTATGTTTTAGTTTTTTATATTAAAGTATGAGATGCAAGTGCCAATCTAAGAATGCCGGTTGATAGAGAATATGAGGAGCGGTCACAATGTGATGCGCAGGTTCTTACCTCTCATCTTAAACTCTCTTGCATCTAAATCACACATAGCAAGAAAACTAAAACTAACTATCTAACCTATCCCTAGGGAGAAAGATTATCATTCATTAATGAGTAATGTGTTTTGCACATGGATTAAGGAAAATCACAGATAGCTTATACTTCTTTCAAAACACATGAACATTTAAATATATTTGAACAACCAGATAGCCAATTGTTTATGAACAACATTCATTACTCATAGTGGAAAATTCATAGAATAAACTAGAGAGCATTCTGTTGTAATCTCACAGATCACATAAGGTTACCAATAATACATAAAATATACAGAAATATACACAGATGCAAGAGATAAGAACAGATGAACAGATTATATTATTCTCAATAGATCATACAAAGCCAAGAACTGAACTACGTTCTTGAGTGGCTCAACAGCCTAATATACAGGTTACAAACAGTTACAATCATAACTACCTGTCGGTTCACCGAACCGACACGACTATTAGTTAACAGACTAACTACTGTGTTTACTCAGCCGACCGACGTAGTCGGTCTCTCGACTTAGTCGGTTGATCGACTAAGTCGGTCTTCGTTCAAGTCGACTTTATGTCGACTTGCTCCTTCTACATCTCCCCCACAAACAAAATATTTCTTCGTCCCGAAGAAAAGGGGAGGTAAAAAATAGATAAGAAGTACAAAAATAGATTGCAAAGGGAGACTGCTACTGAGGTGGGCTGTGCAGGCGAATAGTTGGTCTCTTCTGCACACAGATTTCGACTATTGCTGGTGCTGTGATGGCAAGCTGGTGTTGAAAGTCTGTCCATGTCTGCAAGGCTTTCTGAATGTCGATAGTCAGAGTAGTAAGATTTGAGAGTACCGACATCTTCTCTGCCATGACCATTTCTGCAATATTGTCCATGTTGGGGCCCAGCAGCTGATTGTGTTCCTCCGCAGTCTCAAGGAGTCTCTTCATCTGCGGACAGATGTTGTCGACTTTCTCCAAGTTGGGAAGGGCGTGCTGAACCCACTGGTGTGCCTCACGTTCCAACTGCTGCAGCTTAGTGTTTTCCATCACTATTTGATCCTCGATTGTCTGCCTCAGTTCTGTCTCAGTCGACTTCCTTCTTTGCAAGGCCTGAATGCTTTGTCTGGTCTGCCTCGTCTGACTATAGACCTGCCCATAATGAGTAGGCCAATCTCGGAGTACTTCCTCAGTTACAATGGATTCCTCCATGTGGTCTTGTAGAAGTTTGTGAGCCTCCGAGAATGCTGTGTGTTGAGTCAGGAGCAGTCGGACAGTTTCTTCTTTTTGCCCAGCCTTAGTCTCGTGGAGGTGGGTCTGTATGGTTGACACCAAACCTTCAAACAGCTGATATGCTCTGTCCAGCGGTCGGTCAGTAGCAACTTCGATAGGTCCTGGGGCAACAGTCTGTACAAGAGACCTGCACTTGTCGAGGAACTCGACTTCTTCTGTCTCCTTATCTTTGAGCTGTTTCCTTAGTCGGGTCATCCTCCTCTTCGACTCTTTTGCTAAGGTGTTGAGTAGCTGGCCAACCTCTGAGTCGGTCAACGAGCTTACATCTCGTAAGCTGATCCTTAGCTGGTCAGGTCGAGGAAGAGGTGCTGTTGGCTCCTTTGCTTGCTCTGTTGGTTTGTCGGGAGGACCTGCAGAAGTGGAAGGTGGATCAGAGGTCGAAGGGTTGTGTGTCGGAAGGGTTGGTTCAGTGGTCGGGGGTTTTTCGGTTTGGGGAGGTGGTATGTCCCCCTCCAGCTGTGGTGATGGTGGTGGTCTCAGCTGTGAATCAGGCGGTGGTGGAGGCGGTGGAGATGATGGTGGGGGGGGTGATGGGGGTGGGGAGGAAGGGTTTCCTGATCCTGGTGGTGATGGAGAATGGTGTTGGGGACTTTGGTCGGAAGATATAACGTCTTCTTCCGGGGGGGCTTGGTAGTCGGTGAAGGTCTGTTCATGTCCCGCAATGTCACCACCATCATGCACCCTTGTAAATACAGTTGTTTGGTGTGCATATGTCTTTTGGCTTGCTTTAAGGGGAGTTGTTGTCTTGATTGTCTGCGCTGTTTTGAATAGGGCAGACAGTGTTGCAAAGAAGGCTCTAAGCTCCTGGTCCGAGCTGGCCCTGGCTCTGAGTGCCTCAGGGATAACTCTTGCAAAGTCTTCAGGGGACATGTCAGCCTGCTGCACTGGTGCTTGCTCCTCGACGATTTTAGTCGGAGATGGACGGGGAGGAGTCGTCACCAGGTCGACCACATCTCTGGACAGTGGTGTAGTTTTGGCCTTCTTCGGCCGACCTTCGGGTGCTCCTGCTTCGACAAAACGTTGAAACTGGGTTTCAACAGTTACTTTATTTGCTCTGGAATCCTCGACAATATCGAGTGCTGAGGCTGCCAGTTCGTCTTCGTCATCTGTGGAGTCAGCAAGGACAAGCTTGCGCTTACCTTTTCCTTGCTGTAGTTTTTGCAGTTTGATGTTCCTTCTGGCAATGGCGATCTCCTTGGCCAGTTTCTTGAGAATGCTCCGAGACACAGCATACTCAGGGTTGTCTTCCTCGACTTCTCCTGTCGGGGTCTGAGCGGGGTCGACCGTCTGAGTAACCGGGGGAGCTGTTTGTTGTACTGGTTGTTGTGCTGGTGGTGGTGTCTGGTGTTGCTCGGTCAGAGGGTCCACGACTGGTGCAGTCGGATGCTTTACTATTAAGTGCACCCGACCAGGAGTGCCAGTCGGAGTATCCTGCGTTACAAACGTGCCGATATACAGGTGCAGCTCGTAATCTTCCTCCTTCTCCTAGTCGGTCAGAGGTTCGACTATAGAGAAGTCGACCTGTTTTGCAACCTCCGGGATTTGAATTTTGGTCTTTGTCTGCCTAGACAGCTCCCGAAAGATCTGCTCGACTGTGGGATAGTAGTCGAGGTCCCTGGAATTTGAATCCTGGGTGTTTGATGACCACACGGATGTATGGTCAAGCTCCAGCTGGATGTGTGAGTCGGCTGGAAGGTGTCGTCGGATGTTCTGGGGCACCCTCCACCTTGTCGTGCGCAGCTTAAGCTGCTGGAACCAGTTTTCCATCAAGACCTTCCCTTGGTTGAGTTCATGCACAGTTCCTTTTTGGGAAAAGGGTTTGAACCTGTGCATCTCAAACCTAGTCGGCTCTCGGAAGACAGGACTGCCTTCCGGGCAGATATAATACATTGCAATCCAAATAATTAAGGAGGGGAATTTAATAATACCTCCTGTTTCCTGACAGCGCTCGCATATGGTTTTGACCAAGTCTGTGAGGTAGTCTGCCCATCTGAAGATGCGGCCGTCGGTTGTAATTTTGTCGAGGGCGTCCAGCATTTCCAGTTTGAGGTCACTGCTGCGACCAGCCAAGGTGAGAGTAATGGCGATGATTTTCGCCACAATCTGTGGTGTCCGTGCCTCGATCTGACTGATCATGAGGCCCTTGGAGTTCTTCCCCGACGTGGAACCTGTAAAGTGTTTAACTAGCCCTTCCTTGATCCCAATGGGGACCGGGTCACCCTGGTTTGACAGACCAGTCAGTCGGGAGATAACATCTCCATTAATGTCGACTCGTCGGTCAAAGTAAAATCTGCCGTTGTGGTAACGACTGATGATGAATTTGACCGCGGCTTCCTTTGTACCAGTGAAGCTGGCCATGAGAGGTGCGTTTGCATAGGCATATATGGTGCTACGCCTAACTTTCTCAGCCTCCTGGGTCATCCGTCGGTCTTCAAACGCCCATTCTTGAATATCCGTCCATAGCTTTTGAAACGGTCCCTCCTGGACTTTCGCGTTTTGTATCCGTCTGAGTCGCTGGAGTAAGGGTGAGTCTGCTGCCTGAAGTTCTTGGGCCTTAGCCGAAGCTCTGGTGCGTTTGGGTGCCATGGTTGCTGACTGAACAGACTGGTCGGAATTCTTACACGGTTCACAAATTTCAGTCGACGGGGAGTTCGAATGCTCAGTGGGTGCGTGGTGTGGTGAATGAACTGTGGAATGTCCATTATTTATAGGCGCGGGTGGGG
>LPNX010548417.1:249537-293025 GCA_001517045.1 Pseudotsuga menziesii
ATAATCTCACAGATCACATAAGGTTACCAATAATACATAAAATATACAGAAATATACACAGATGCAAGAGATAAGAACAGATGAACAGATTATATTATTCTCAATAGATCATACAAAGCCAAGAACTGAACTACGTTCTTGAGTGGCTCAACAGCCTAATATACAGGTTACAAACAGTTACAATCATAACTACCTGTCGGTTCACCGAACCGACACGACTATTAGTTAACAGACTAACTACTGTGTTTACTCAGCCGACCGACGTAGTCGGTCTCTCGACTTAGTCGGTTGATCGACTAAGTCGGTCTTCGTTCAAGTCGACTTTATGTCGACTTGCTCCTTCTACACATTCATACAATAACATAGGTTCAAAGAGTTAGAATGATCTCACAGTTCATGGACACAAGATTGAAAATGAAATAGTTCACATTCAGCAAATCCATGGCACAACATTTGAAAAATTCCACAAAGCTTTCTCCAACAGGAAACTTGTAATTTCTTTATGAAAAAGGAAATAGTTCTTCTTACATCAGATTCTCACAAATCTATCTGGGAAAAAGTCCTTAATTCCCTCTAATTCTCCTATATTTATACAAACAACAAAACCTTTGGGTTTCCTCCCCAGGTGAACTTTGGGCTCCCCCAACCGTTTAATCTCACAATTTTGTCTTTTTGTGAGTGCTCATGATTCTTACAATACGGTACATTTTAGATTAAGATTTTTAAGCACTTTGTAAAAAAGGGACCGACTTGGTAACTGATGAGCCATTTCCAAGCTCGGTCCTCTGCTGCTATCAATTCTGCTTAGTAATCCATTGGTCCTTTTAAAATCCTATTGTTCTCAGATCTTCACTCTCTTATTTTTTAGCAACACCTCTGCTTCTTAATTTTTCTTTCTTCAGCCAACTCCCTTCTACTTGGTCCTTCAGCTATGTCTTCTTTGCAGCAGTAATCTTCGAGCTGAGGTCTGAAGAATATTCTAAGTCTGTCTGCAGTTAAAACAAAAATTCATCATTAATTCAGACTGCATCTTTTCAACAAACGTAAACCATACTAACAATAAAACTGATCATCAAAATGAGGCCCTGTACTGCGCTCTCGTCGTGAAAACCTTAAAATGATAAGAATATGAAACCTCCACCGCCCATAAGATAGGGTAAAAACACACACAGAATAGGTAGGAAAAACCCTCATCGGCGGGAAAAATCACTAAAGCATTGGCAGGATAGTCTTATTCACAGCCTCAACGGCAGGATTTAGATAGACAACTATTTCCGTGAGACTACTAAGTCTATCGGCGTCGGAAAGACTAAATACTAAAGCATCGGACGGAAAAAACTCCTCATCGGAGAACGGAACGACATAAAAATCGGGTGGTTAGTTCACTAAAATGCTACAACAGCAAAAACCGTATAGACTACGGCTTCCTTGATCAAATGAAAACCATCGACGTTCGGAGGTTCTCAGAACTAGCTGATAAATCTTTGGCAGATAAACCAACTAAGCGGCGGAAAGATAGTTTACTAGAAAGCCGGAACGATGGATGTCAAACCAACTATAGGTCTTGGTAATCATAAAACCATCGGCAATCAGAGCAGTTATATGGCGGACGCTTAGTTCGCTCGGGAGTCGCAATGGCAGAAAGAAATTAGACTACAACTTTCGATCAAAGTCATAAAACTTTTCGATAGTGAAGAGAAAAACAATAAGACACAGAATTGGCAAGGATAATCCCTAATCGTGTCGAAACATTTATTATTGATCCTCTGAAATGATGGCTGCACAGATGACTACAATTTTGAATCAAACTTCAACTAGCTTCCGATAGTGTTAAAACAACAAATCACAATTTAAACAAGTTATCAATAAACCCAAGGAATCGGCGAAAATAGAAACTAACCATCGGGTCACTCAAATGAACCATCGATGAAAAGAACAATTACATGTCAAATGGTTAATCCGCTAAAGGGTTGCAACGGCGGAACACGATTAGACTACGAACCACAAAAAACATGAAACCCTTGGCGATTGGGACAACCAAAGGTCATGCATCGGCGAAACAAATACTAGTCCCCCGATCAAATGTCCAATACAGTTTCGATAGCGAAAAGAGCAAAAACATTTTAAAAAAACTCGTGGAATCGGCAAAGATAAGGGCTTCCATCGGAGTGGTTGTAGTTTTCCAGCCGCAACGACGGCAGCACAAAGGACTATTGTTTCGACGATGATGAAACAAAAACGCTGAAATAAAATAAAACAAAAAGCGCGTCGGTGAAAAACATGACTTTAGATCATGTCATTCATTATTTAACTTCCACAATGACGGTTGCATAGATATCTACGGCCCCAATTCATTGCTCAAATGACTTCTGACAGTAAAAAACAAAACCCCAAGTTCAATTCAAATAGAAATTAGTCATTCAGCTTCCTTAATTCAACCTCACAAGATTCAAATTAGCAGAAGACAACAAAGTTAAACAATCTAAAAAAAACCAAGCAAGACAAAATTTAAAAGGAGGGTGCAAAATTTTGAAAAATTTGGGAAATAGTTGCAGTTGCAACAATTGGTGACTACCTGGTGAACCCAGATCTTTGGAAAATTTCTTACTTAAGTAACAGACTGTTTGACAATAAAACCAACATGTTGAATTCTTCTGGATGTCTGGATTTCCCAAATGGCAAATATATGTACTTTTAATCATTGATGATAGTCCAATTTAGGAGAATGGAAACCAAGATTTCCAAGTCAAGATAACTCTTTTGAGGCCAGGAAGATGAGTTTCATTTATTACCTCTGTCTTCAGGTAGCTTCCAGCTTAGACACCACAGGATTGTAACATATGGTAAAGAGAAATATTCGTTTGTTCCTCATTCCCATGCCATTTTTCACTTTTTTCACTTTTGGAATTTTTTGTCCTTTTTTGAGTCCTCCTGCATGCCTTTCTTTTTGAATTTTTTATTCAGGCTCCTCTATCCATAGTTTCCTTTTGTGTGAGAGATATATTTAATTTTCAAGTCACGGACGGAGAAGAACTTTTGGCAATTTTGTACTCATATAGTTCAGTACTTTGTTTTGATACATATTGCTTTCTTAGGAGCTTTTGACTCTTATTTTCCTTTTGGCATTCAAATCTTGGCATAGGATCATTTATATATATTATACTGTTTACCTTGCTTCCTTTCCACGGGCCTTTTGCTGTCACTCCCTAGGTCATTTTTAAATGTGAGATGGATGGAGCCTCGAAACAGTATTCCAGACCTTTTGATCCTGATTTATTTTACAAGGATTAAGTAGGACTTCAATGTGTTCATAGCCATTCAGGAAAACTGCTGAACTAGAAGAAATTCGTTTAGATAAAACAATAGTACATAGTGTTACACTTAAGGACTTTAGTTAATCCAGAATCCTGATGCCCCCCTTGCAACCAAAAGCTTGCCTCTTTTTATTGAAATCAATCAAAATCTAAACTGAAAACAAGCAAAAATAAAATAAATCAAACAAACAATCAAAATCAGTTTATTTATGTACAAAACAAAAACAAAAATCAGGAAAAATAAAGTTTGAGAACTAAACCATTAATTGGTAAGTTCTCTTCCCACCCCTGTAAATCTTGCAATTTGTAGGTTGAGGGGCCAATTTTTGCTACAATCTAAAAAGGGTCTACCCATAACAGTTGAAACTTCATGTGCTTCCCCTTCTCATCATGTGGGTGATCCCAGTTAAGAACCAGGTCTCCCACTTCAAATTCCTTTGTTCCAGCTTTGTGCTTATCAAACCACCTTTTCACTACTTCCTACTGTTGCTTAAAACGTTCTTTGGCCCTGGATCTAGACTCTTCCACCTTCAAAATATTATAGATTCTAATTTGCAGGATTTCATTATTTGTGCCTCTAGACTCTTGGGCTATTATGGAAGATGGTAGCATAATGTTAGGAGGAAGTATAGCCTCTTTCCCATAAACAAGGGTATACGGTGACAAAACTAAGTAATTCTTGTGTGTGACCCTATCAGCCCAAAGAGCATTCGGTAGTGCTAAATGCCAACTTCTCTGCTTTTCTATCACAATCTTTTTTAAGATCCTAATTAGATTCTTGTTTGTAGATTCTGCCAAACCATTCCCTTGGGGGTAGTAGTTGGCAGAATAATGCAACTTAATTCCTTTTTCATGAGTAAATGCAGTTAATCTAATAGAATAAAAATAAGTAGCATTATCGAAAACCAGGGAAATTGGAACCCCAAACCTGGTCATAATATGGTCTTGCAAGAAATCCATGACCGCATCTTCATTGACCTTACGTAGCGGAATGGCCTCAACCCATCTAGTGAAGTAGTCAGTTGCTGTTAAAATATATTTGTGATGCAAGGAAGAATTTGGTTTTATTTCTCCAATGATATCAATTCCCCACTGTTCAAATGGTTCCGTTATCATCACAAGCTTCAATGGTCCTGCTGCTTTGGCTTGTCTTCCCCCACACCTCTGGCAGATATCACACTTTCTAACATGGGCATGAGCATCCCTGAACAATGTGGGCCAATAGTATCTGGCTTTGATAATCTTGGGGGCTGTCATATCTCCAGAAAAATGGCCTTCAGCAGGCCCATCATGTAACTCCGTTATGACCTTTTTTGCGTCTTCTTTCTCTAAGCATCTGAGAAGGACTCCATCATAATTCTTCCTGAATAAAATTCCATCAATGATCTGATATGCAGTTGATTTAAGGTGCAATGCTCTTCATAGTTTAGAATTCCAATGTTATGGAAACAATCCTTCCTACAGGTAATGAACAAGGTCTTGGTACTAGGAATCTGGAGTTGTGAAAAGAGGACATACATCCATCATATGTAATTCAGCTTCATTTTCCCAATCATTTTCTTCATTGTTTTTACCTTCAGCCATTAATTTGCACAGTCCTTGTCCTTTAACTATGCATGCTAGTTTGAATTCGAGGTCATATTCTTGTAAATCTGTTACCAAGTTTCCTCTTCTTTCTCTTAATTCCTTTTGTACGAAAAGAGACCTCACAGCTGGGTGTGGAACTATTACCTTTGTCTGGTTCTTAAGTATGTATGGCCCGAATTGTTTTACCGCTTTGAATACTGCATAAGCTTGTTTATCTACCACTGGGTAATTCAATTCACCCCATTGCAGACCAGTGCTCATAAATGATATGGGGAACTCATCTCCCCCATCTTCATTCTGAGTAAGGACCGTTGCTAGTGAATCGTCAGAAGCGAAAGTGTACAAAATAAAATCCTTCTCAAAATATGGACTTTTGAGAGAGGGTTCATGAACAATAGATGTATTTATTTTACTGAATGCATTCTTCTCTACATCAGTCCACTTGAATTGTACACTTTGTTTCACCATTTGCTACAAAGGTTTAACAATTTGAGTGAAATCTGGCACAAACCTTCGCATGAAATTTATTGTCCCCATGAATAATTGCATCCCTTTTTTGTTATGGGGTAAGGGGATCTGTTCAATAGATTTGATCCTTTATGGGTCTATGTAGATCCCCTTTTTAGAAACCATGTGACCCAGTAGCTTTCCTTTTATAACAACAAACACACATTTCCTTGGATTTAGTGAGATGTTGTATTTTCGACAACGCTCGAAAATTTGTTTTAAATGGGATGCGTGTTCTTCTCTCTTATTTGAAAATATCATTACATCGTTGAGATACACTAAAACGCTATGGCCAATTAGACAGTGGAAAGCTATATCCTTAGACCTCTGGAAAGTAGCTCCAGCGTTAATGAGTCCGAAGGGCATCCTTCTGTAAGAAAAATTTCCCCATTTTGTTCTGAATGTAGTCTTAAGTCTGTCTTCTTCAGCTACTAACACTTGATTGTATCCAGAGAATCCATCTAATAACGAAAATAACTCAGAACCCGAAACCATCTGCAATATCTGTTCCATGGGTGGGACTGGATAGTTGTCTTTGTCTAAAGCATGATTTAGGTTTCTGAAATCCACACATAATCTGATTTATCCAGATTTCTTCCTTATTGGTACCAAATTTGAAACCCATTATGAGTGTCTAACTTTGAATATAATTTTGGCATCCAATAATTTCTTCACTTCACTTTGAATTAACAGCTCCAGTTTTGGATGCATCTTCCTCAAAGGTTGCTGATAAGGCTTGAATCTAGACCTAATAGGAATGATGTGTTGTATAATCTTGGTATCATATGTTTTAAGTTCTTCATATGTCTAGGAAAATACATCTTTGTACTATTTGAACAAACTAATGAACTTATTTCTTTCACCCGGGGAGCAACGCTTTCCCAAATTTACATATTTGGGTTTAACTTCAGTTCCCAAATTTATCAGCTTGAATTGCAAAGATGAGCTATGAGTCTTGACATTTGCTGGTCTTCTGAACTTGTTGTCTAAATCAAACATCCTCTCTAAATTCCTGACCCCTTTAGGAATGAAGTTGTCAAATTTTAACTCAGCTTGGTGTTCTTCGTCATCGATAATTGCCCCTTTGAAAGTTTCATCATTCATTAAACATTCCAAGATTTGTTGATCATCATAAAAAACTCGTAGATTAGTAATCATGTCTGGAACTGAACGGCCTGAAAAGTAATTCAATAGAACACTTGTTATTTGTAGTCACAAGCCTTGCAGCCGAGGTAGCTAACAAGTCAGTTGCTGCATTCTTAAGTCTAGGAATGGATAAAATATTAAATGCATAAAAATTTGTCAGAAAATCCCATAATTCATTCTAATAAGCTTTTAAATGAGGTGAGATGCAATGTATCTATTTTCGAATCTGTTTTACAATTATTTCAGAATCCCCATATACTTTCAGATTTTCTAGTTTTAATTCAATTGCTTTTATTAGTCCTTGAACTAATGCTTCATATTAGGCTGTGTTATTGGTACATTCAAAATCTAATCTACATGAAAGAAAATGTTTATTCTTCTTTGGATTAATCAGGACACAGCCAGCTCCTGATCCTTCCAAAGTTTTAGATCCATAAAAAAAAGCGTCCAAAAACTATCTACTTCTATTGTACTTGAATCAACAACTACATCTGAAACTAATTCTACTATTTTATAGTCAAATTCACCAGCCTGTGAAAACTGAAGGAGATTGGGCTATGTCTGGTGTGCCGCTAACTTCTTTGCTTGGTAGTTTCCCGGTTCTAGTTCAATGAATTAATTCCCCAATACATAATTCACTGGTTCATTCTTACCCTCCAGCTGAGTAACATTGTGCTTCATGTGGGGCTCTCTTAATACATTATTTTGACTGGGACTTCCCTTATAAGGCAACCAAAGATGTGACCAATCTTAAGCAAAATACCCATTTAGCTTTGCTGACCAATCCCGACTCAAAACAAGTCCATAAGCTTCAGGTATGTCTACTACTACAATATCTATGAACTGACATACCTTTTCATTTGAAGATAGTCCAATCAAAACATCCTCCATTTCCCCAATTACCTTCACATTTGTTTTATCTAACTGAATAACCTGCCAGGTAGATGGTTTAGGCTGTCCATTTATCTTTTTGTAGACTGAAAGCGGCATAACATTTACTGATGCCCCTGAGTCCACTAAACAGTTGTGTACGTTATGGTTGAAAATTTCAAAAGTCAGGAGAAATGGTGGAGTTTTGCATTTAGGTTTACCTCCCACACTTGCTTCACCAATTTCCTCTTCTTCCGGTTGATTGTCAGTGGGAAGCTTTTCTTCAGGTATATCAAGTGCTTTTAACAATATTTCTTTCTGCTGAGGCATATTACACATTTCAAATAGTGAGATATTTTCCTTAGCCCTTTTAATATCTTCCATAATGTCATACTCCATCTTATTCTCTTTGAGATTCTTTTTTACATCATCAGTCTTCTCTTCAATGGGCTTGACAGGCATGTTGATTTGCTTTGGGTCCTGACTCGTAATGGTGAATTTGGGAATTTTATCAACTGTAGAGCTTTTCTGAATTTTCTTTACATTCTCTTGAAGTCTCTTAATTTTCGGGATTACTGATTTGTCTTTACTTAACAAGCCTTGAATTCTTGTTGTCACATTTGTTTCTACTATTTCTTCCTCTTTTGTATCAAATTGTGAGACACAGTCCCATAAAACCAGAGCATAATCCTCTTGTTTTTCTGTGGGTTTACTATTCTTTTCTTCTTCATTATCAGATTCTGTTAATTTAGAGTCCAATAGCTGATTCATAACTAATGTCATCGAATTTATCCATTGAGGACAATTTTTTTCAGAATGGGGCTATTGATGAAAAGTGCAAAAGTTATCCATACCTACCTCTGTCAAGTTCATTGTTACAGGATTGTGTGGAGGAGGTTTATGTTGATTGTTTTCCTCTCTCCTCTTATAGTAAGGCTTAAAATATTTATGAGTTTCCTTTTCTTTTTCCAAATCTATTATTCTGTTAGATAGATTCTGCATCATTTTTACCATCCCCTGAAAGTCATGTGACTACTCTTCCTTGGGCTTAGTAAATAATAAGGCTTTCCTACCAAAAACAATTTCTCCCGACTGCTCAGGATAGTCTTCTATGCTCTCTCTTTCAGCTTCTTCATAATTTTCTGATAATTTGGGTTTGAATTTCATCTTGGCAAACATGGCCAAATCAGGCCCTAAACCTGAAGTATAGTATTCGATCAGAACTTTATCAGAAGGCTTATCAGTTGCAGAAAAATTCTTAAGATAAGCAGCAAACCTTTGGGTGAAACTATGCACTTTCTCTTTTCTTTCTTTCTTCAAAGCGCATAACCCTTTCATTAGGGCTGCGTGAGTTTTCTGGGCTGCATATTTATTTCTGAATATCCTTTCAAATGGATCCCAGTCTGGGATTGAGTTTGCAAGCAGAGAAAAATACCATGAGGCTGCTGCTCCTTTCAGGGTATGTGGAAACAATATGCAGACTACATCTTCATGTTCTCCAGCCCTTAGTCCTTCTATAGCCAAGTAAAAGCTTTGTAAATGATCATCTGCTAAAATATTTTCGCTGGGATCAAACTTAGGCAGCATTTTCTCAAAAGCCTGAGGTAAGTCATGCAAAGGAGGTGCCAGGTTTAGAGGTGACCTAGCCTTTCAAGCAGGTGGTGGATTTGGTGGTTTGGGTGGCTAGTTTGCATTTATTCCTGCCATGAGTCTGGGTGGAGAGTGAGATGGTGAATGAATAGGAGTATTAACAGGTGAACTGTAAGGTGTATCTGGGCCTACTTGATTCAAAGGCTGTACAACTTCCTGTAAGGCTATTTCTACAAGTTCTTCCAAATCTCCACCAACACTGAGTCTTCCAATATAGGGCGGTATTTCTTTTTATATTCTCTTCTGGTTAAGTCAGGGATAATCGTAAACCTCCAATATTCTTCACATATGCCCTAGTATGTCTTCTCAAATCATTCACTACTTCGTTATTGATAGAATACAAATGCTCTTTACCCTTCTCTTCAGGAATTGGATTGGGAAACAAAATGCTGTCATCGGTGGAATAATCTCGAGAAAATAAGTTTCCTCGGCTAGCCATGCACTGGCGGCCATCCTTCTAGCGCCAAAACTATTGAGGCCTGGAAAATCACAGGAAACAATAGCAAGGGATTCTCCCCAGTAAACGTTCCCAACTAGCCCGTTACTGTTTGGTATGGGGAATCCGTTCGGTTTATGGTCCGGCTACCGTAGGTCAAGTAACAAAAATAAAAACGTTTTACTGGTTGCGGCCCGGTCCATCGTGTATGTTTTAGTTTTTTATATTAAAGTATGAGATGAGAGTGCCTATCTAAGAATGCAGGTTGATAGAGAATACGAGGAGTGGTCATAATGTTTTGCATAGGTTCTTACCTCTCGTCTTAAACTCTCTCGCATCTAAATCACACACAGCAAGAAAACTAAAACTAACCATCTAACATATCCCTAGGGAGCAATATTATCATTCATTAATGAGTAATGTGTTTTGCACATGCATTAAGAAAAATCATAGATAGCTGATACTTCTTTCAAAACACATGAACATTTAAAGATATTTGAACAACTAGATAGCCAATTGTTTATGAATATCATTCATTACTCATAGTGGAAAATTCATAGAATAAACTAGAGAGAATTCATAGAAGAACATAGGTTCAAAGAGTTAGAACTATCTCACAGTTCATGGACACAAGAATGAAAACGAAATAGTTCACATTCAGCAAATCCATGGCACAACATTTGAAAAATTCCGCAAAGCTTTCTCCAACAGGAAACTTTTAATTTCTTTATGCAAAAGGAAATAGTTCTTCTTACATCAGATTCTCACAAATCTGTCTAGGAAAATTCCTTTATTCCCTCTAATTCTCCTATATTTATACAAACAACAAAACCTTTGGGTTGACCCCCTGGGTGACCTTTGGGCTTCCCGAACCGTTTAATCTCACAATTTTGTCCTTTTGTGAGTGCTCATGATTTGTACAATACGTTACATTTTAGATTAAGATTTACAAGCACTTTGTAAAAAAGGGACCGGATTGGTAACTGATGAGCCATTTCCAAGCCCGGTCCTCTGCTGCTATCAATTCTGCTTAGTAATCCATTGGTTCTTTTAAAATCCCTTTGTTCTCAGATCTTCACTCTCTTCTTTTTTAGCAACACCTCTGCTTCTTACTTTTTCTTTCTTAAGCCAACTCCCTTTTTCTTGGTCCTTCAGCTATGTCTTCTTTGTAGCAGTAATCATCGAACTTAGGTCTGAAGAATCTTCTAAGTCCGTCTACACTTAAAAAGAAAATTCATCATTACTTCAGACTGCATCTTTTCAACAAACGTAAACCATACTAACAATAAAAATGATCATCAAAATGAGGCCCTATACTGTGCTCTCGTCGTGAAAACCTTAAAATGATAAGAATATGAAACCTTCGTTGCCCATAAGATAGGGTAAAAACACATGCAGAACAGGAGGGAAAAACCCTCACCGACGGGAAAAATCACTAAAGCATTGGTAGGATAGTCTATTCATAGCCACAATGGTGGGCTTTAGATAGACAACAAGTTCCGTGAGACTACTAAGTCTATCGGGGTCGGAAAGACTAAATACTAAAGCATCGGATGGAAAAAACTCCTCGTCGACGAACATAACGACATAAACATCGGGTGATTAGTTCACTAAAACGCTGCAATGGCATAAAACATATAGACTATGGCTTCCGTGATCAAATGAAAGTCGTCGGCGGTCGGAGGTTCTCAGAACTAGCCGATAAAGCATCGGAAGATAAACCAACTAAGCGGCGGAAATATAGTTTACTAGAAAGCCGCAACGATAGATGTCAAACCAACTACAAGTCTTGGTAATAATAAAATCATCGGTGATCGGAGCAGTTATATGGCGGATGCTCAGTTCGCTCGGGAGCCGCAATGGCGAAAAGAAATTAGACTACAAATTTCGATCAAAGTCATAAAACTTTTCGATAGCGAGGAGAAAAACAATAAGACACAGAATCGGCGAGGATAAGCCCTAATCCATCGGAACGTTTATTATTGATCCTCTAAAATGGTGGCTGCACAGATGAATACAGTTTTGAATCAAACTTCAACTGGCTTCCGATAGTGTTAAAACAAAAAATCACAATTTAAACAATTTATCAATAAACCCAAGGAATCGGCGGAAATCGAAACTAACCATCGGGTCATTCAAACGAACCATCGACGAAAAGAACAATTACATGTCGGATGGTTAATCCGCTAAAGGGCCGCAACGACGGAACACGATTAGACTACAGACCCCGCAAAATATGAAACCCTCGGTGATTGGAACAACCAAAGGTCGTGCATCGACGAAACAAAGACTAGTCCCTCGATCAAATGTCCAATACAGTTTCGATAGCAAAAAAAGCAAAACATTTTAAAAAAACTCATGGAATCGGCAAAGATAAGGGCTTCCATCGGAGTGCTTGCTGTCTCCTAGCCGCAATGGTGGCAACACAAAGGACTATTGTTCTGATGGTGATGAAACGAAAACGCTGAAATAAAATAAAACAAAAAAGCACCTCGACTAAAAACATGACTTTGGATCGGGTCATTCATTATTTAACTCCCGCAATAGCAGCTATGTAGAGACTTTCGATAGTGAAAACCAAAACCCCAAGTTAAATTCAAACAAAAAGCGGTCATTAAGCTTCCTTAATTCAACCTCACAAGATTCAAATTAGCATAAGACAACAGAGTTCAACAATCTAAAACAAAACCAAGCAAGACAAAATTTAAAAGGAGGGTCCAAAATTTTGAAAAATTTGGGAAATAGTTGTAGCTGCAACAGAATTCAAGGACAACAATACTAATTTTTATGTAAATCACAATCTATATCCTACTACACAGTGACTACATGGGATTGAAATGAAAATGGGTATAACCACGACTACAAACGACCTGTATGTTAGTATGAATTTAACATGAAATACTCAAAAAAATTCAAATCCTATCTAAATATAGAACAAGAAAAAATTAAAACCCTAGTTAGATACAAATAAAATGCAGAAGACAGTATTGACAGTTTGAAATCCTAGTGAATACGATAGATGATATTGACAGAGATATACGATTACATTCCCACAACGATTGAACAATTTTTACAGGAAAACGATTTGCACAATAAAATTACTTAGTTGTATGATGGAAAGAAATCAAAACATATGCACAGATGATGTCGGTTCCATTGAGGGGCCCTCTCAAGAGACAGTGGATGATCCTACAAGATTCAATCACCAACCATAAACCAAAAAACAAAATAACAGCACTGAGCAAAAAGTATTTATATAAACTGGAAATGAAATCACAAAGTGTTGGAAGGGGTTTTGGTAAATGAGTTGCACAGCATCGTGACAACCTCATGTGGTACCGTGCAAGGCTATATGAGCGTGATGGGTGGAAGAATAACCGCTTTGAATATTTTATATGTTATTTGACCAAGTTTGTTGTAATAGGTCATTAGTGGTTATAAGTTAGTTAGAAGTGGACCCTCAATGCAATGGAGCAAGCCTATTTATAGATCTATTTTTGCAAGTAGAGTGGGGATTGAAGGAGCTACCGACTGAGACTAGGAGAATTGCATTAGAGGATAATTGAGACATAAGATCTAGCGCGATCTGGTTTTGTGAAGAATTCCTTGTGTATCTGCGATTGATCTGGGTTTTTCCTGATGTATGTAGTCTCTAGTTTTGGAGAAGAATGGTGTAATGTGGTTCCTTTGCACAAGTTTAATATGATATGGTGATTATGGCACAAATCTTGTCTGTTATTGCTGTTGCGATCTGATCTGTTATGATGTTGCGGATTGTTTTATTATGATGTTGTTTTGGTATAATGTTGATGTGGTTTAGTCTCTTTCTGCTATATCGATGCGATCTGTTTTGCTGCTATGTCAATGCGATCTATTTTTCTACTATTGTTTGTTGCACTATGAGTACATATGTTTCATGGACAATGCTGCGATATTGTGACAACTGTGTAATGATATAATGATTGCATAAGTTATGAATACACTCTGCAAGTTGAAGAAATAGTGTAAATTCGATTGCAAGCTCTGGATCTGGCAGTTATGGTGTCCTTTCGTTGGATCCCCAAATCCTCCGTCCCCACTGTTGAAAACTCAATTCCAACATCTCTCCCTTGAATGCCTCGGGTGAGACCTCATCTACTCCGCAGACGTTGTTGGGCAGGGTAAAACCTGTCTAGGTCGGTGCTTAGGGAGATT
The DNA here is from genome assembly GCA_001517045.1 of Pseudotsuga menziesii. Classification (NCBI taxonomy): domain Eukaryota; kingdom Viridiplantae; phylum Streptophyta; class Pinopsida; order Pinales; family Pinaceae; genus Pseudotsuga; species Pseudotsuga menziesii. The sequence goes on from LPNX010548417.1 coordinate 263,242, forward strand.
GCATTGGTTGGGCGTCGACAGAGTGGGAACCCTTGTCGATGAGGCTTTGTTGGTGGGTTTTTCCAACAAATGGTCTCTTACAGATGAAGTTCTTGAAGGCGTAGGCAGCCAAGAGATGTATTCTTTCACAGATGGCTTCTCGGGATACCACCAGATCCGGATTACGAAGGAGGATCGCTATAAGACTACGTTTGTCATTGAGTGGGGCTGTTTTCAATATACAGTCATGTAGTTTGGGATAAAGAATGCACCATATGTATTCTCTTGTGTAGTTGTCGCTATATTTAAATATTTTATTCAAAAGTTCCTACAGGTTGTTGCCACTGCAATCATTCTCCCCAAAGTTCTTAAAATTTTGGGCCCCTCCTTTTGATTTAGCGTTAATCTTGTGCTCCATGATATGTTGTTGGTTACACTTTGATTTGAATGATTAGGGAAGGCTAATAACACTCGTCCTGGTTCTCGAATGGTTGCCTGTGTTTTTGATTTGTATTGGATCGTAGATTTTAAGTCTGATTTGCTTGCCAAAGGGCCACCATTTCAGAAGCATCCTTTTTCGTTGATGGAATTCAGGGTCTTAAGCACTTAGCGTTTTTTATTTTTGATCGGGGCCTGTAGTATTCTTTAGCTTCCGCTGTTGCGGCTCCAAAGCAACTAAGCTTCCGAATCCTAAAACAGTCTGCTTTCTGATGCGTCAGTCTTATTTTCCGCCGTTGCAGCTCCTAAATCGATTCTTCATCCGAAGATCGAATTGCTCCGACTGTCGATGTGTATTGTTCTTTTAAACGCTTGCCCATAGTCATTTCTTTTCTGCCATTGCAGCTCCCAAAGTGGTTAAGCCTCCAAAGCTCAAAGTGCTCCAACTTTCGATTTAAAGTTTTTCCCACTCACAAGTCGCACGTGTCTTTAGCCTTCCCTTTCGCCATTGCGGCTCTCAAAGTCATTGAGCTTCCGAAAGGGAAAACCATCCAATTTCTGATTTAAAGTTTTTCCTGCCCTCCCATCGCATGGCGGTAGCATTGAATCTTCCGCCATTGCGGCCGAGATAGCCATTTGGCTTCCGATGCCGGTTTCCTCCCGATTTCCACTGTTGGTTTTGTTATCACAAGCCTATAGAAAAAAGAGGTAGTATAGTTAGATTTTGTAAAGTGAAGGTGGTGCACCTGACCATTTCCTGTGGATTAGCCATTCAATCAGTTTGGTTTGCTGCTGTGGTTTAATGCGTTTCCGACAAATGATGTTTGTCGTTGGATTGCAGGTATTTTCCAGAGATTGGTCAAGGGAGGCAGACCATTTGGAGAAGGTAGAACCAAAACCAGCAGGATCGTAAGATGGAAAAACCACAGAAAAGACAAAATGAATGGTGACAAAGGAGTAGTTCTGAAAGGTCTGGTAGTTACTTAGCCAATCATGGGCATGCGTAGAAAAGAGAAAGGAATATGAAGCGTTGGGGAGATGAAAGGTCATTCGTTTGGGGGGCATCCCAAACGGTCTGCGGTTGTAGTTTAAATACTTGAAAGTCAAAATTTTGAAAAGGGGGGACTTTTACCCTGGAAAAACTTGTAAACCCTTTGTTTGTAAGAGGAACTATTTCGTTTTACAATCAGAAATTGCAACTTTTTCCTGTTGGAGAAAGCTAAATGTGGAATTTATCAATGCGATTAAATGAGCAATGTTGAAGAGGAACTATTTCGTTTTCAGCTGTGTTTCATTAACTGTGAGGGCGTTCTAACTACCTAAACCTATGTTCTTGTTGAATGTCTTTCATCATATTTGGTGATGTTTTCCACTGTGAGTAATAAATGTTGTTCATAAAACAATTGGCTATCTGGTTGTTTAAATATATGTAAGTGTTCATGTGTCTTGAAAGAAGTATCAGCTATCTATAATACTTCATAATGCATGTACAAATTATATTACTCACTAATGGATGATAATCCTGCTCCCTAGGGATAGTTTAGGTAGTTAGTTTATTTTCTTGTCGTATGCGATTTGGATGCTTGTGAGCCTTAAGACGAGAGGTAAGAACCTGCGCATCACATTGTGACTGTTCCTTGCATATTTATCATCTTGCATTGTTAATTAGGCACTTGCATTTCATATTTTAAGTCAAAAATACAAAAACTCGGTGGACCGGGCCGTAACCGGTAAAGCCTTTGTTTTGTTACTTGACCTACGGTAGCCGGACCGCAAACCGGACGGATTCCCTACACCAAACAGTCAACGGGCTAGTTGGGAACGTTGACGGGGGAGAATCCCTTTCTGTTGTTTCTTGCGAATTTCCAGGCCTCAACAGTTTTGGCGCTAGAAGGAGGGCTGCCAGTGTATGGCTGTCCGAGGAAACCCGTTTTCCCGAGATTATTCCACCGGTAACAGTTCTGAAAGCAGTGGGTTTCATAATCCAATTCTGAAAGAAAGAGAACATCTATATTCTGTTGGCAATGAAATTGTTAATGATATAAGAAGACACACCAGGGCATATGTAAAGAAGATTGGAGGATTTCCAATCATCCCTGAATTGCCCAGAAGAGAATATAAAAAGAAAGATCGTCCTGTAGTGGAAGACTCAGTGTTGGTTGGAGACTGGGAAGAACTTGTAGAAACAGCCTTGCAAGAATTTGTACTACCTTTGAACCAAGAAGGCCCAAATACCCCTCACAGTTCTCCTGCTCGCACTCCTATTGGCTCACCTCCTCACTCTCCACCTAGACTCATGGCAGGAGTAAATGATAATCCACCACCTAACCCACCTAATCCACCACCTGCATGGAGAGCTAGATCACCGTTAAACCTTACACCTCCATTACACGACCTACCTCAAGCCTTTGACAAGATGTTGCCCAAGTTCGACCCAAATGAGAAAATATTAGTAGATGATCACCTAAAAAGTTTTTACTTGGCAATTGAAAGATTGAGGGCCGGGGAGTATGAAGATGTAGTCTGCAGATTGTTCCCACATACCCTTAAAGGAGCTGCAGCATCATGGTACTTTGGGTTTCTTGCTAACTCTATCCCTGATTGGGATACCTTCGAGAGAATTTTCAGAAGTAAGTATGCAACTCAGAAAACTCATGTAGCTCTCATGAAAGGGCTGTGCGCGTTGAAGAAAGAAAGAAAAGAAAAGGTGCACAGTTTCACACAAAGGTTTGTGGCATATCTCAAGATTTTATCTGAAACAGATAAACCTTCGGACAAGGTATTGATTGAATATTATACTTCAGATTTAGGCCCTGATTTGGCCATGTTTTCCAAAGGTAGGGCCAAACCTACTTTGACAGAAACCTATGAAGAGGCAGAGGTAGTGGAAGCTGAAAGAGGAAGTATTGAATATTATCCAGAACAGTCAGGAGAGAAAGGTGCAGGAAGGAAAGATTTATTGTTTACCAATCCTAAGGAAGAAAAGTCACCAGATTTGGAAAATATGGCCAAGATGATGCAGAAGCTTTCTAACAAAATCATAGATTTGGATAAATAAAAAAAAGCACAAAAGTTTTATAAACCATATTATAAGAAAAGAGAGGATAACCATCAGTTTCAACCTCCTTCGCACAATACAACATCCATGAATTTAACTGAGATAGGGATGAAAAAATTTTGCACTTTCCACCAACAACCCCATTCTGAAAAGAATTGTCTGCAATGGATAAATTCAATGACGTTGGTCATGAATCAGATGTTGGATTCTATATTAACAGAAGAAGGAGATGAAGAAAGAAAAGAGAGTTCTGCTTTTACTTCTACGAAAGAACAGGAAGAAGAAACCATGGCTTTATGGAATTCTGTCTCGTTATTTGATGCTGAAGAGGAAAAGACTCAGGGGTACAAGGATGTTATGGAAACCAACGTAGCCACAAGGAGACAAGGGATGGTTAAGGAAGAACATCTTATACTCCCAAAGATTAAGAGGCTGCAAAGAAATGTTAAGAAGAAATTTCAAAATAAATCCTTAGCTGATAAAACTCCAGAATTCACTATTACTAGCCAAGATCTGAAGCAGAATGATACGTTGGCTAGGCCAAATGAAGGAAAGATGAATGCTGATAAAACTCACCCCATTGAGCAGCTGATGGATTATGACATAGTGGAGGATTTAAAAAAGGTAAAAGCAAATGTGCCACTATTTGAAATGTGTAAAGTGCCGCAGCAAAAAGAAAGACTGTTGAAAGCACTTAAAGCATTGGATGAGAAGCTGCCCGCCAACAATCAACCTTAGGAAGAAGAAGAAATTGGAGAAACCAGCGTTGGAGGTAAGTCTAAAAGCAAACATCCACCGTTCCTCCTCACCTTTGAAATTTTTAATCATAGCGTGCATAATTTCTTAGTAGACTCAGGAGCATCGGTTAATGTTATGCCCATATCAGTCTGTAAAAAGATCAGTGGGCAGCCTAAGCCATCCACGTGGAGGGTGGTTCACTTGGATAGGATAGATGTAAAGGTAATTGGTGAGATGGAAGACATCCTAGTCCATCTGGCATCCAATGACAAAGTATGCCAAGTTATTAACATCGTGGTGGCTGATATACCAGATGCTTACGGTCTTGTCCTGAGAAGAGATTGGTCGGCCAAATTAAATGGATATTTCGCCTCATATTGGTCGCATCTTTGGTTTCCATACAAAGGAAGTCCGAACCAGATCAAGATTTTAAGGGAGCCTCACTTGAGATACAATGTTACTCAACTGAATGAGAAAAACGAACCAGTGGATACTGTATTGGGAAACTATTTTATTGAATTAGAACCAGGAAATTATCAAGCAGAAGAAGCCAGCAACACATCAGACACCCAGCCTGATCTCCTTCGATTCTCACAGGCTGATGAGATTGACTGTAATATAGTAAACTTAGCAGTAGGAGTAGATTCACATTCAGTAGTTAGTGATTTTTGGATTTTGTTTTTTGATGGGTCTAAGACAGTAGAAGGGTCAGGGGCTGGCTGTGTCCTGATCGACCCACAGAAGAATAAACATTTCCTTTCATGTAGATTAGAGTTTGAGTGTACTAATAATACAGCTGAGTATGAAGCACTGGTGCAGGGACTAAAGAAGGCAATTGAATTAAAGGTAAGTAATCTAAAAAAATTTGGGGATTCTGAAATTATTGTGAAACAAATCCGGAATCAGATACATTTTGTTTCTCCTCACTCAAAGGCTTACCAGAATGAGGTATGGGATTTGCTTAAATGTTTTAATGAATTCAACATTATTTCAATTCCAAGAATTAAAAACGCAGCTGTTGATCTGTTGGCCACATCAGCCTCCAGAATCGTACCCACTAATAATCGGTGTTCTGTCGAACTAATTTTTAGGCCCTCAATACCGGATATGATCACCAACTTGCGAGTGTTCGACGATGATCAACAAATCATAGAATGTTTGAAAAATGACGAGGTGTTTAAAGGAGCAATCATAGACGACGAAGAGCATCAGGCCGAGATGAAATATGACAATTTCATTCCTAAAGGTGTCAGAACGTTAGAAAAAATGTTTGATTTAAATGAAAATCTCAGAAGACCAGCCAACGTGAAGACCCATAGCTCATCTCTACAGTTCGAGCTGATAAATTTAGGCACTGAGACGAATCCCAAATTTGTGAATCTCAGCAAGTGTTGTCCACCAGCAGAAAGAGACAAATTCATCAGTCTATTTAAACAATATAAATATGTTTTCGCATGGACGTACGAATATTTGAAAACATACGACACCAACATCATCAAGCATGTCGTCCCCATTAAAGCAGGCGTCAATCCCTATCAGCAACTGTTAAGAAAAATGCATCCAAAATTGGAACAGCTGATTTAGAGTGAAGTGAAGAAATTATTGGATGCTAGAATCATTTTTAAAGTCAGACACTCTGAGTGGGTATCAAATCTGGTACCAGTAAGGAAAAGTCTGGAGAAATCAGACTCTGCGTGGATTTCAGAAATCTAAACCGTGCTTCCGATAAAGATTACTACCCTGTGCCACCCATGGAGCAATTGCTGCAAATGGTCTCGGGTTCTAAACTGTTTTCATTATTAGATGGTTTCTCTGGCTACAATCAAGTGTTAGTAGCTGAAGAAGACAGATTAAAGACAACGTTCAGAACCAAATGGGGAACCTTTGCCTACAGGAGAATGCCCTTTGGGATTATAAATGCTGGAGCAACCTTTCAAAGAGCTATGGACATAGATTTCCGCGGATTGATTGGCCGAAGTGCTGCAGTATACCTTGATGATATTACAATATTCTCGAAGAGAAGAGAAGAGCACTCGTTTCACTTAAGGCAAATCTTCGAACGCTATAAAAAATATGGCATATCACTCAATCCTAAGAAGTGTGTGTTCGCTGTCACGGAGGGCAAGTTGCTGGGTCACATAGTTTCGAAGAAAGGAATCTCTATAGATCCAGAAAGAATTAAGGCTATTGAACAAATCCCCTTGCCCCATAATAAAAAGGGGATGCAATCATTTATGGGAACGATAAACTTCGTGCGAAGATTTGTGACTAATTTTGCTCAGATTGTCAAGCCACTACAGCAGATGGTAAAGAAAAATGCACTATTCAAGTGGACTGAAATTGAGAAGAGCGCATTCAGCAAAATCAAAACTGTTGTCGCACACGCATCATCCTTGAAAAGCCCAAATTTTGACAAATATTTTATCTTGTATACCTTTGCATCTGATGATTCACTAGCAGCGGTGCTCACCCAAAAGGAAGATGGGGGGGATGAATTCCCAATATCCTTTATGAGTACTGGTCTACATGGGGACGAATTGAACTACCCAGTTGTTGATAAACAATCTTACGCTGTATTCCAAGCAGTAAAACAATTCAGGCCTTATATTTTAAAAAATAGAACCAAGGTAATCGTCCGCTACCCAGCTGTAAGGTCTCTTCTTATACAGAAGGAGTTGGGAGAAAGAAGAGGCAACTGGGTAACAGCTCTTCAAGAGTACGACCTTGAATTGAAGCCAACATCTATAGTTAAAGGACAAGGGTTATGCAAACAGATGACTGAAAATGGAAAAAATGAAGAAAACGTCTGGGAAGATGAAGCCGAATTACATGTAATGGAGGTGTGTCCTTTGTTTACAGCTCCCGAGTCTTGGTATAGAGACCTTGTGCATTACCTACAGGTAGGACTGCTTCCAGAACATTGGAATTCTAATCAAAGGAGAGCGTTGCGTCTTAAATCAGCCGCATATCAACTTGTTGAAGGGGTATTATTCAGAAAGAATTATGACGGGGTTCTTCTCAGATGCTTAGAAAAGGAAGATGTGAATAAAGTGATGGAAAAATTGCATGACGGTCCTGCTAGAGGACATTATTCAGGGGATAACACAACCCAAAAAATCCTCAGGGCAGGTTACTATTGGCCTACGCTCTTTAGAGATGCACATGCACATGTAAAGAAGTGTAATATTTGCCAAAGGTGTAGTGGGAGACAGCCTAAAGCAGCAACACCTCTAAATCCTGTGATGATCACGAAGCCATTCGAGCAATGGGGACTGGATATTATTGGAGAAATAAAACCAAATTCCTCTTTGCAGCACAAGTACATTCTGACCGCTACTGATTATTTCACTCGCTGGGTCGAAGCCATCCCACTGCGCAAAATAAATGAAGATGAGGTCATCAGCTTCCTACAAGATTACATCATGACCAGGTTTGGAGTTCTAGTTTCGTTAGTTTTTGATAATGCTAAGTACTTTTCATCAATTAAATTGACTGCTTTTGCTCATGGTAAAGGGATAAAATTGCATTATTCTGCTAATTACTATCCACAAGGAAATGGCCTGGCTGAATCCTCCAACAAAAATCTGATTAGAATTTTAAAGAAGACTGTGGTAGAAAACCAGAGGAGTTGGCACTCAGCATTACCAAATGCCCTTTGGGCCGATAGGGTTACCCCCAAGTCTGCGATTGGAGTGTCTCCATATACCCTTTTCTATGGTAAAGAAACCATCCTTCCTCCCAATATCATGCTACCATATTCCATACTAGCTCAAGAGTCTAGGGGGTCGGATGATGAAGTTTTGCAAATAAGAATATATAATCTACTGAAAGCAGAAGAGGCTAGATATAAAGCGAAAGAACGCTTTAAGCAACAACAGGAGTTAGTTATTAGATGGTTCAACAAGCATAAAGATGGAACAAAAGACTTTGAAGTAGGATACTTAGTCCTCAAATGGGATCACCCCCATGATGAGAAAGGAAAGCACACTAAATTCCAGCAATTGTGGGTAGGCCCTTATCAGATAGCGGCAAAGCTTGGCCCCTCTACTTATAAGTTGCAAGATCTGCAAGGATGGGAAGAGAACTTACCATTAAATGGTTTGGTCCTCAAGCCGTATTTTTCCTGAGTTGTTTGATTTCTCCTGTCTTGTATATAAATAATTTGTTTGGATGTCTTTTGAGTCATGTTTTATAGTTTGTTTTAGTTTGTTTTTCTTGATTCTAATAAAGGGAATGAACCCGCGGTTGCATAGAGAACATTAAAATTTTTGGGAATGATAAATTTTTTTGGGTATCTGACTGTGTGTTGTGTATAAAAGAATTTCTTCCAGTTTAGTCATTTTCTTGAATAATTCTGTGTGCATTGAAGTCCTGCTTTACCCCTGTGAAATAAACCGGATTCGAAGAGTCTGGAGTACTATGTCGAGGCTCCATCCATGTCACACTTAAAATGTTCTAAGGAGCGACAACAGAGGACCCATGGAAAGGAGCAAGGTGAACAATATATTAAATATAAATGATCCCATGCCAAGAAGCGAATGCTAAAAGGAAAATAAAGAGTCAAAAAACTCTTGTGAAAGCAGCATAAATCAAAGCAGGTGTTGAATCATAAGTACTAAAATTGCTGAAAGATCCTCTCCGTCCGTGATTTGAAACTTTAAGTATACCACTCACACAAAAGGACACTATGGGATAGAGGATCCTGAATTAAAATTCAATAAGAAAGGCATGCAGGAGGACTCATACGAAAGGGACAAAAGTCCAAAAGCACAAAAAAGTGCTAAAATGGCATGGGAACGAGGAACAAACGAATATTTCTGTTTACCATGTGCTACAATCCTGTGGTGTCCAAGCTATCAGCTACCTAAAGACAAAGGGAATAATGAAACTCATCTTCTGGCCTCAATAGAGTTATCTGGACCTGAAAATCTTGGTTTCCACTCTCCCAAATTGGACTATTATCAATGATTGAAGGTACACACTTTCGACATTCGAGAAATCTAGATAGCTGGAAGAATTCAATAGAATGCATTTGTTGTTAAAATAGCCTATCACTCAAAGATTAATCACCCAGAGATCTAGGTTCACCAGGTAATCGCCATTTGTTGCCGCTGCAACCGTTCTCCCCAAAGTTCTTAAAATTTTGGGCCCCTCCTTTTGATTTAGCGTTAATCGTGTGCTCCGTGATCTATTGTTGGTTACGCTTTGATTTGAATGATTAGGGAAGTCTAATAACACTCGTCCTGGTTCTCGAATGGTTGCCTGTGTTTCTGAGTTGTATTGGATCACAGATTTTAAGTCTGATTTGCTTGCCAAAGGGCCATCGTTTCAGAAGCAGTCTTTTCTGTTGATGGAATTCAGGGTCTTAAGCACTTAGAGTTTTTCATTTTTGATCGAGGGCTGTAGTCTTCTTTAGCTTCCACCATTGCGTCTCCAAAGCAACTAAGCTTCCGAAGCCTAAAGCAGTCCGCTGTCTGATGCGTCAGTCTTATTTTCCACTGTTGCAGCTCCTAAATCGTTTCTTCATCCGAAGGTCAAATTGATCTGACTGCCGATGTGTATTGTTCTTTTAATCGCTTGCCCATAGTCATTTCTTTTCCGCTATTGCAGCTCCCAAAGTGGTTAAGCCTCCAAAGTGCAAAGTGATCCGACTTTCGATTTAAAGTTTTTCCCGCTCACAGGTCACATGTGTCTTTAGCCTTCCCTTCCGCCATTGCGGCTCTCAAAGTCATTGAGCTTCTGAAAAGGAAAACCGTCCGATTTCTGATTTAAATTTTTTCTCGCCCTCCCTTCGCATGCTGGTAGCATTGACTCTTCCGCCGTTGCGGCCGGAATAGCCATTTGGCTTCCGATGTTGGTTTCCTCCCGATTTCCACCGTTGGTTTTGTTATCACAAGACTGTAGAAAAACGAGGTAGTATAGTCGGCTTTTGTAAAGTGAAGGTGGTGCACCTGACCATTTCCTGTGGATTAGCTGTTCAGTCAGTTTGGTTTGCTGCTGTGGTTTAATGCGTTTCCCACAAATGATGTTTGTCGTTGGATTGCAGGTATTTTCCAGAGATTGGTCAAGGGAGGCAGACCGTTTGGTGAAGGTAGAACCGAAACCAGCAGGATCGTAAGATGGACAAACCACAGAAAAGACAAAATGAATGGTGACAAAGGAGCAGTGCTGAAAGGTCCGGCAGTTACTTAGCCAATCATGGGCATGCGTAGAAAAGAGAAAGGAATATGAAGCGTTGGGGAGCTGAAAGGTCATTCATTTGGGGGGCAGCCCAAACGGTCTGCAGCTGTAGTTTAAATACTTGAAAGTCAAAATTTTGAAAAGGGGGGACTTTTTCCCTGGAAAAACATGTAAACCCTTTGTTTGTAAGAGGAACTATTTCATTTTACAATCAGAAATTGCAACTTTTGCCTGTTGGACAAAGCTAAATGTGGAATGTATCAATGCGATTAAATGAGCAATGTTGAAGAGGAACTATTTCGTTTTCAGCTGTGTTTCATTAACTGTGAGGGCGTTCTAACTGCCTGAACCTATGTTCTTGTTGAATGTCTTTCAGCATATTTGGTGATGTTTTCCACTGTGAGTAATAAATTTTGTTCATAAAACAATTGGCTATCTGGTTGTTTAAATATTTGTAAGTGTTCATGTGTCTTGAAAGAAGTATCAGCTATCTGTAATTCTTCATAATGCATGTACAAATTATATTACTCACTAATGAATGATATTCCTGCTCCCTAGGGATAGTTTAGGTAGTTAGTTTATTTTCTTGTCGTATGCGATTTGGATGCTTGTGAGCCTTAAGACGAGAGGTAAGAACCTGCGCATCACATCGTGACTGTTCCTTGCATCTTTATTATCTTGCATTGTTAATTAGGCACTTGCATTTCATATTTTAAGTCAAAAATGCAAAAACTCGGTGGACCGGGCCATAACCGGTAAAGCCTTTGTTTTCTTACTTGACCTACGGTAGCCAGACCGCAAACCGGACGGATTCCCTACACCAAACAGTCAACGGGCTAGTTGGGAAGGTTGACGGGGGAGAATCCCTTTCTGTTGTTTCCTGCGAATTTCCAAGCCTCAACACAAGTGTATATGGAAGACTAGACTTTCTATGGACTAATTAGGGACTATCTGGACAACCTGCGGCTGATGCTGGAAAGGTGTTGATAGCATTAGATCACCTTGAAATCTAAAAAGTGTATTTTTTGTGCACCATTTGGCATGCTATTGGGGCACATTGTCTGCAAAGAAGGTCGGTTGGTCAACCCCATGAAGATAGTGCTAATCCTTATTCTACCACCATCGACTAATGTCAAAATACTTCAGGCCACACTAGGGCATACTAGATACTATCACAAGTTTATCAAAGGATACGTTGTGATTACTACCCCCATGGAGAAGATGCTAAAGAAGGATGCAGCCTATGAATGGACTCATGAATGTCAAGGTAGTTTTGACACTTTGAAAGTCAAGATGGCCTCTGTGCCCATACTGGTTTTTCCTGATTGGGATAAGGAGTTTCATGTGCACGTCGACGCTTCTTCTATCACGCTGGGGGTCATTCTTGCGCAACCAGGTGAGGGAAACTTGGATCACTCGATTACATATGCCAATAAAAATCTGTCTTTTGTTGAACAGAATTATACAACGACGAAAAGGGAAGGTTGGTGATGGTTTATGCATTTCAAAATTTTCGGAACTACTTGTTGGGAAGACATTTCAAGATGTTCACTGATCATTCTACTTTGTAATACCTGGTCAATAAGCTTGTGTTGGGGGGGAAGATCTGTCGATGGCTGTTACTCTTCCAAGAGTTTTATTTTGAAATAGTTGTGAAGCTAGGGAAATTAAACATTGGCCCCGATCATCTATCTTGTGTTGAGAACGAGGAAGAACCGACCAATATTGATGATGGATTGCCAGATGTGCAATTGTTCTGTGTTGAGATCGCAAATGATCATTATGCACCAATTATTCAATTTTTGGCCACTAGTATTTCCCCAGAGGACATGTCGACTAGTTAAAAGAAGTAGTTGGTTGTAAAAGATTCTGATTTTCAATTAATTGCGGGACAGTTATATAAGCTTGGACAGGATGAAATATTGCGATGGTGTATTTTACCGCATGAGAAAGGTCCCATTCTCAAAGAAGCACATGCAGGAATTGCAGGAGGTCACTATGGAGTTCGGGCTACTATGTAGAAGGTGTTGCACTCCAAAATATGGTTGCCTACATTGCATAACGATGCCGCAGACTATGCAAGGAGCTGCGATGTCTGCCAGTGTTTCGGTAAACTATTACGGCGGGATGAGATGCCATTGGTACCACATGTGACTCTACAACCATTTGATAAATGGGCTGTGGATTTAATAGGTCCTATTAATCCACCAGGGAAATGGACTGGTGCGCGATGTATCATCACTGTAACCGAGTATCTCACTAGGTGTGTGGAAGTTGCACCATTTATGGATTGTACTACTGTGACGACAACGAGGTTCATCTTTGAAAACATCATGACAAGGTTTGGGTATCCTAGGATCTTGATGAGTGACCAGGGCAGTCACTTCATTAACCAGACTGTGAAAGCGCTAACTGAGGATTTGCAGGTGCAACACAAGAGGAGTACACCATACCATCCCCAAGCGAATGGGACTGTCAAAGCATTCAACAAAATCTTGGAGACAACATTGACTAAGGTATGTAATGCTAACCTCGATTACTAGGACCTAAAAATTCCAGTGGTACTATGGGCCTATCGCACTACTTGTAAACGACTAACCAGTCAGACACCGTTTAAGCTGGTCTATGGGAAAGAGGCATTCATGCCCATGGAGTATATTGTTCCTAGTCTGCGCATTGCTGCAACGAAGGGCATGGATGATGCAAAAGCATTAGAAAAATGAATCTCATAGTTAATCCAACTTGAAGAAGACCGTTTTATTGTCAGCTTCCACTAGCAGGTTGCGAAGGATCGACAGAAGGCATGGCATGATCGCCACATTAATAAAAAATAGTTTGCGACAGGAGATTTGGTGCTGTTATACGACAATAAGTTCATCAAGCATCCATGTAAGTTAGAAATGCACTGTTTAGGTCCCTATCTTGTTCATTCCATTACTCCTGGCGGTACAGTTCAATTACAACAATTAGATGGTGCAGTCTTATTGACGCTTGTCAATGGGAGTCGCTTAAAGACCTATAGGTCGGGGCCAGCGATGCGCACCACTTGAGGCGCTAAAAAAAAAAAAAAAAAAAATTTAGTTCAGAACAGCAAGGCGAGACTCGAGGGAGAGGCTATGCAAGGTTAAAGTTGTTAGCGATAATTGGTCGACCACTTGCGATAGTTGCAAGGCCATGGGGTGGTCAAATCAAGTAATTTTTGTAGGTAGTTAAACCAGTTGGCTAGCAATGCTTATTGAAGCGACCTACATTAATGAGTGATTCGACCATTAGCAGAGTAAGATCACCGGTGGAATTGGTGTCATTAATACCCAATTTAGCAATAATGGCGAGAATAGATTTGGCAATGATGAATTTTGGATTGGAGGTGGCTATAAAACAACGCATGGGATGCGTAAGGATGGCATTGTTCATTTCAATGAGCAGAGAATGTGAAGCAGAGTAGGGATTGTGTAGTGTGGTGAGAACTATTGAGTGAGCTGTATTGTTGTAGTTTAGAGCCATCGAGTGCATTTGAAGGGTTGAGGCATGAGGCATGCTGAGTGACCTCGATGCCATTGAGATTTCAAGTGAGTACGAGTCCCTGATTCATCTCATGGCTATTAAATAAGATATTATGAGTATTTTAGTCGGTTCTTCATCCATTCCCAAGAAGAAGTGGAAGGCTCAGAGGCCTAGCCCCATGCTACCACAGAAGAGGAAAACTCGCACCTCGACGAGAGTGCAAGGAGAAGGAACTACAAACTGAGCCCTCAATCTCGAGAGCTATTGAGTCTGTGGCACCTTGGGTTGTCTATATACATGAAATTTTGGGCTATGTCGCTCCTATGCATCTAGGATCCAAGCCGAGGTAGCCATCAAAGAATCAGAAGTACCCACCAAAATTGCTGCCACTGCCGGAGGGGATGAAGTGCTCGGTCAACATCATCCTTGCATTAATAAGGTTGAAATTTGAACACTGTGACCTATTACTGCTCAAATATGTCAGGGATGAGACCTATGAGTCAATCCCAATGGGGCCTAGTGCTCCAATTCAGCGGATTCCTCAACCGTGGGCGAGTGGGTTAGATCAATCAGGATTGTTGAGGCTCATCAATATGGCTCATTTTGGGTGATTGAATGAATCCCATGTGTGGGTGAAGTAGTTGTTGGATTTCTTTCATGGAGGGATGATTTGGTTGAACACATTGATCCTTGTGACAGTAGATTTGATCGCAAGCATCACAGGCTTGCCGAAGGCTGGGGAAGATCCGACGCAACATATCCACGAGAGAGATACTGACAAAATGCTTGCCAAGCAGCTGAAGGAGTGCTTTGGTTTGTAGCGTGATGGTCTTGCTTATCGCATAGATAGCATTAAATCATAGGTAGTGCGCATTGGCGCAAGGATTCTGGCAAGCAAATTAGTTTGGGGAAACCGATCGGTACAATGCATTTCAGGTGTTGTCGCTTGTGCCTAGAAGTGTACTGAATGGGTGCAAATGGATTGGTCTCTATTTTTGCTGAATCAGTTTCTAGAAGATGTGCTTGCTCCTCAAGCTAGGCAGTCATTTTCATACATTTGGTTGCTGATCCTTATTGTGCTTGTTTCCTGGATGGCAAAGGAAGACTTTCAACCGATGGCAGTTGATGTGACAAAGGTGTGCCATGGTGCAAGGTATCAAAAATTATGGTGGGTCGAAGAACCCAATCGTCATATGGATTAAGCTATCTACTTTTGGGTGTATTGGGAAGCATTTCAAGCCATGGCTGTTGCCGTTCCTCGAGTCTCTCCTTACGCTGTGACCAAGTATCGACGGATCCTTTGGTTTGCCATCGGGCCCCATTCTATCTACATTTAGGCGCAGTAGGATCCCAACAAGCAGTGGTTGCCTTTGCCATACAAAGTCATGACAGAGGAATTGGATTCCATCGTGCAAGAGTGGTTGATGGAGTGGCAAAATCCAATGAGTTAGGAGGAATTATCCAAAGAAAAACCACTGGATGCCCCAGAAGAGCCTGCCCATAAGGACTTGAGCACTAACGACACTGACAATGAGTCATCAACAGACCCTGAGGATGCAGCGTAGCGCATGCGGGAGGAGACTTGCACCAGTAGGCACCAGGAATATGAAGTAGGTACCAATTCGGGGATGGAGGACCAATTGCAGCGACTTATCAAAGCAGTCACTGACTCATTCGTAGATGCAACAAAGGCAATATGGGAGTCAAAGCATGAATAATTTAGAGTGGTAAGAGATTGATTGGATTCAATTTTTGGAATTATTTCTAGGTAGACATCTATTCGACCCATACTGTAGGACATTTTGTCGATTAGAACTGAGCCCCGGGCCAGGAACGTGCAGGTTCCCCCAACTGCAATCGACGCAAATCATGAAGAAGTTCACCAGTTGCTGCGACCGATCCAGAAAGTAGCTTTTGACCTGATCAAGTTGTCCGAGGTGGAGTTAGTGGAGTTGCAGCACCTTGTCGCCCTGGAACTGGAAAAATGATATAAAGAGCTGAGTCAGGGCTATGTCCAGTCCTAGAGCATCATAGAGAAGCTGTAGAAATAGGATGAAGAGCTACATTAGGTCTGGGTGCAGCTGGCAAAAGAAAAAGTTCAAGAAATCGATGCCTTGAAGGTGACACAGGCTGAGTTGTAGCAAAAGGTTGCTGAGGATAATATGAAATTGAAACAGGCATAAGACCACCTAATCATAAACAAGCGCAGATGTATGCTAGGTGCAATGAAGTCAAGCAAGCTGTTTCTAAAGATTTCCAACACATTTTTGAGAACACGGTTGACCTCACCCTAGTCAGAAAGTCCAAACGATTGGGGAAAACTATTTTTCAAGTTTAGGATAATAACCTGATGCTCTAGGCCCTGGTACAGCCTATGACACTGTCGGAGCAGGTTGCAGAAAGGAAATCCTCCATTGAATACATTGCAACTAAGTTCGAAGTCATGGGGCAAGAGGCTAAAACCATTATGGAAGCGACAATGCAATTTTGGTAGAGTGTTGTCTAGGAAGAGAAACTTGATCAACTGACCGTGTAAGTACAAGAAGAAAAAGGTCAATGGATGACCTTGAAGATATCACTGAGGGCCATGCCACTGATGGTGCAGATCACGCGGGCTGTGGAACTCAAGGATTTACAGCAGAGAGCTGCCCGAGCACAGGAACGCCAACAAAAGCACCACACTCAGCTTGATGAATTCCAGGAAATTGGTGGAAAGTTGGCTGTTAAAATAGTCACCACGCTATAGGTGGTACAAGAGCATCGACAGGTGGTTGACAACAAGGCCCAAGAGGAGCACTCGGTGAAGCAGGCTTTGACTAATTGTCAGAGTACTACCGACAAGGTCCATCTGCAGGTACATGAGATTACGTAGTAATTTGAATATTTCAAGGCGTGGACATCAACACACACCTTGTCAACCTGACGTGGCTGGGGGACAAGCCACAAGACTGTGTTGGGGGCCTATTGGCAGGGGTTTTGGTAAGTTAGTTGCACAGCATCACAGAAGTTGCGCAACCTCACGTGGTACCGTGCAAGGCTAGATTACCGTAATGGGCAAAAGAATAACTTCTTTGAACATTTTATATGTTATTCTACCAATTTTTGTCGTAATAGGTCATTAGCGGTTATAAGTTAGTTAGAAGTGGACCCTCAATGTAATGGCGCAAGCCTATTTATAGATCTAGTTTTGAAAGTAGAGTGGGGATCGAAGGAGCTACCGATTGAGACTAGGAGAATTGCATCATAGGATAATTGAGACATAAGATCTAGCATGATATGGATTTGTGAAGAATTCCCTGTGTATCTGCGATTGATCTGGGTTTTTCCTGATGTATGTGTTACAGCTGATTTTACCACACATGGTAGATCACACATTTATGGCCTTCCCTATCCCTCTGCAGACTCTTTGGACCCCATGGACGATTTTTTTACCTTTGATGTTTCCAATATCATCCCTAAAAAAACTCATTATTTGTTGTACATGAATTTTTAACCCTTTCTCATGTATACACATGGATATAACCCTGAAACCTGCGTACATCGGGATGTGTGCAAAAGGCCAAATATTTTTGGAGTTTTCCTTGATGTGGATCTAAATCACTTGTCTCCTAGCCTTCCATATGCCTCGAGATATCTCGAATTCAACCTTCCATTACCCCAGTGAAGCACTATATAAGGAACCCTTTGGATACATTGAAGGGGGAGAATTGAAGAACAAGAGAACTATAGTCCATTGTTGTCATAGCTTGCTTATACTTGAGTCTGCATCCCTTTGTCCCTTGGAGCACTTGGTGTTATTCCCAAGCTTTCCTTTGCTTGTGATCTTGCTATTGAGAGATGGAGGATTGAGGTGGTGGAGGCCCAGGTGGAGGACTCTATTTTCTCTGGTTCGCAGACATGCCAACCTCTGATTTATATTAATAGGAATATCTTTTCCTGTCCAGTGATGTGCATTTAAATGAATATTTAATCCATGGATGCTTTTAATTGCTTATACATTATTGATTATATATGATAGAGTAGGTCTAACACCATTATATATCATGCTTGTCTTGTTTGATGTTGTTGAGAGAGAAAATTGTTAACACAAGAGGGATTGGAAAAATCTCAACGGGGATCTACATCAACCATCCAGAATAAGGTATGTTTTGAGATCCTTTAGTGTTATATGTTTTATTTCTCTTGCATATTGGGAAGGGATTGATTTCTATGGTTTCTCTGTCTGTTGTGGTACACCCCAAGCCATAGGAAGTTTTCTCCATAACAGAATTGGTGACCATACTGGAGAGTTTCTAGTCATTTCCTTTGGGGATTTTGTCGGCATTAAATGTTCTTGAATTGCTCTGATTTCTCTGTTTCTGAGTCGGGTCTAGGGGCATGTTTTCCCTGTAGTTTCTTACAGGAGTAAATTTTGTCTCACCTTGTCTATTTTACTTCTGTTGAGGCCTGGAAATTCACAGGAAACAACAGCAAGGGATTCTCCCCAGTCAATGTTCCCAACTAGCCCGTGACTATTTGGTGTAGGGAATCTGTCCGGTTTGTGGTCCGGCTACCGTAGGTCAAGTAACAAAAACAAAGGGTTTTACCGGTTGTGGCCTGGTCCACCGTATATATTTTTTGTATTTTTGAATTTAGTTATGATATACAAGTGCCTATATAAGATGCAGATTGATGAATAATGCGAGGAGTGGTCACAATGTGATGCTTAGGTTCTTACCTCTCATCTTAGACTCTCTCAAATCTAGATCACACACAACGGGAAAAAAATGCTAACTAAGCTATCCCTAGGGAGAAAGATTATTAATTCATGAGTAATGTGATATTGTCCACATGTTAAGATAAATCACAGATAGTTGTTCTTGAAATCAAAACACATAAACATGCATATAGATATACACAACAAGATAGCTCGTCATCTGTTAAAACATCCATTACTCATAGTGGAAATTATCACAGAATAAACCAGAGAACATTCAAATAAGAACATAGGTTTAGAAAGTTAGAAATCTCTCACAGTTAATGAAACACAACTAAAAACAAAATAGTTCCCCTTGAACATTGTTCATTTCAACACATTTGAACATTCCACACAACACTTTCTTCAACATGAAAAATTTGTAATTTTATTATTGCAAAACGAAGTATTCCTCTTACAACAAGTAGTTCACAAGTTGTTTTGGGAAAAAAGCCCTTATTCCCTCTAACTTTCCTATATTTATACAAAATAGAAAAACCTTTGGGTTGCCCCACCAGGTGACCTTCGGGCTCCCCCAACCATTTTAATCTCACAGTTTTGTCAGTGTGAGTGCTCATGATTCATACAAACGTTACATTTCAGATTTATGATTTAAGAGCATTTTTATGAAAAAGGCACCAGCTTGGTAACTGCCGAACTTTTCCAAGCCTGGGCCTCTGCCTCTATTTATTTTGCTCAGTCATCTGTTGGTCTCTTACTAGATCCAGTTGAGCTTGATCCCGACTTGCTTCTTCTTTTCTCTATTTTTGCTTCTTCATTTTTCTTTTCTTTAGCTAGCTCCCTTCTGCTTTGTCCTTTAGATACGTCTTCTCTACAACAACAATCACCCTGTCATGAATAACTAGTCATTAGATCAATTAGCGTTTGACAAAGTAACACGAATTGCATCAATACACGCATTCTATGAAATGAACTATAAACAAATTTAAAGCATGAAAAGACAAAGTAACCACCACTCTTCAGTACACCAAAACCCCCAAACTGCGCTCTTCATCACATAAACTTTGACTCGACCAACACTCATGGGAAAACTCCGCCATCCCATAAAGTAGAGTAACAACACAACAAAAACACAACAGGAAAACCCTACAGATAGTTGGAAGCAAAAGACACTAATCAATTGGCAGATAATCCACTTCGGCGGGTGAAAAAACTATAACAATCGAATGATCAGTTCACTGAGGAGCCACAATGGCAAAAGACCATCATACTGCGGCTTCCGTGATCAAATACATCGTTGGTGAAAAAAAGCATAAAAAGATGCTGTCGATGTATCGGAGATCGGAACTATTTTCCACTAAAACTACAACATCGGCGATCGGCGAGTATAAGCACTAATCCATCGGAATGTTCATTCATTGGCTTCCACAATGGTGGTCGCGTAAAGAACTATGGCCCCAGTTTAATGTTCAAAAAAATTCCAATAAAAACAAAAATCTATCATCGCAAAGCCAAAAGGTTGAACCACACTTCGGTGAAAGGAAAAGTTATATGGCAGATGGTTACTCTGCTCCAGAGCTGCAACAACGGACTTCCAACAGACAACGATTTTTGTAAGACTATTAAGTCTATCGGTGTCCAAAAGACTAAATACTAAAGCATCGAGCGGAAAAATCCTCGTCGGCGAAAGGAACAACATAAACATCGGGTGGTTAATGCATTATGGAGACGTCGTTGCGGAAGACAAAAGAACTACGGCTTCCACTTTCAAATGAAAACTACAGCGATCGGAAGTTTCAATGACTAAACGCTGGCAATGATGAGCTCAATGCAACCACCGTGTCATCGACACAAGAGACTAACCCTCTGATCAAACATTAAAAACGCTCTAACAGGGAAAACAAATCATCAAAAAACAAATGGTTTAAGTAGTAAAGCCATGGAAACAACAAGACTAAGAATTATCCGTCAAAAAATTCATTATCTGTCCTCTGAAATGGTAGGATGCTAAGAGGACTAGTGCCTCGATTCGTTGTTCAACTGATTTCCAACAGTGATCATCGAAAAATCAAAATCATTAAGTACTCAAATAAACCGAGAGGATTTTCAGCTGGGCGACAGAAATAATAGTTCACTGAAACTCCGATATAGTGGAAACAAACCATCAACTCATCATTTAACAGCAATAAAAATCACCAAAATCATACTTCAAGCTTCAAACGTTCAGTGGAAGAAAAATTTGGCCTCAATTCATCCAAAATTGTAGCAGAGGAAAAAAAGTTCAGTAATCGAACTAATCTCAGACAAGACAAAATCAAGAGGGTCCAAAATTTCAAAAATTTGGGAAAATAGTTGCAGCTGCAACAATTGGCAACTACCTGGTAAACCTAGATCTCTGGACAATCTCTTCCTTAAGTAATAGACTATTTGACAATTAAACCAACATGTTGAATTCTTCTAGATGTCTGGATTTCCCAAATGGCGAATGTATGTACTTTTAATCATTGATGATAGTCCAATTTAGGAAAAAGGAAACCAAGATTTCAAAGTCAAGATAACTCTTTTGAGGCTAGGAATATGAGTTTCATTTTTTTACCTTTGTCTTTGGGTAGCTTCTAGATTGGACACCACATGATTGTAACATATAGTAAATAGAAATATTCATTTGTTCCTCATTCCCATGCCATTTTGCACTTTTTTGTGCTTTTGGACATTTTGTCCTTTCATTTGAGTCCTCCTGCATGCCTTTCTTTCTGAATTTTTTATTCAGGCTCCTCTATCCATAGTGTCCTTTTATGTGAGAGATGTATTTATTTTCAGCTCACGAACAAAGAAGAACTTTGGCAATTTTGTACTTGTATGGTTCAGTACTTTGTTTTGATACATAGTGCTTTCTTAGGAGATTTTTTACTCTTATTTGCCTTTTGGATTTCAATTCTTGGCATGGGATCATTTATATATAATATACTGTTTACCCTGCTTCCTTTCCATGGGTCTTTTGCTGTCACCCCCTAGGACATTTTTAAGTGTGAGATGGATGGAGCCTCGAAATAGTATTCCAGACCTTTTAATCTTGATTTATTTTACAGGGATTAAGCATGACTTCAATGTGTTCATAGCCATTTAGGAAAACTGCTAAACTAGAAGAAATTCTATCAGATAAAACCATAATACACAGTCTTATAATCAAGGATTTTAGTTAGTCCAGAATTCTAATGCTCTCCATGCAACCAAAAGCTTGCTTATTTTTATTGGAATCAAGAGAAAAATACTCTAAACAAAAAGGAAAAGAAACAAATCAAAGTGTCAAAACAAGTCAATTATTTATATACAAAATGGAACAAAATAAAACCAAATCAAGAAAAATAAGGCTTAAGAACTAAACCATTTACTGGTAAGTTCTCTTCCCATCCCTGTAAATCCTGCAATGTATAGGTTGAGGGGCCAAGCTTTTCCACAATCTGGAAAGGGCCTACCCATAACTGTTGAAATTTCATGTGTTTTCCTTTCTCATCATGAGGGTGATCCCACTTGAGAACCAAATCTCCCACCTCAAATTCTTTTGTTTCAGCTTTGTGCTTATCAAACCACCTCTTCACTACCTTTCGTTGTTGTTTAAAACATTCTCTAGCCTTGGATCTAGATTCTTCTGCCTTCAAAAGATTATGTATCCTCATATGCAAAACTTCATTATATGATCCTCTTGATTTCTGAGCTATTATGGAGGAGGGTAGCATGATCTTGGGAGGTAGAATGGCCTCTTTTCCATAAATAAGGGTATATGGGGACACACCTAATGATGTCTTGGGGTTGAACCTATCATCCCAAATACCATTTGGTAATGCTGATTGCCAACTCCTCTGGTTTTCTATCAGTCTTTTTTAAAATTCTAATCAGATTCTTGTTTGTAGATTCTGCCAAGCCATTTCCTTGTGGATAGTAATTTGTAGAGTAGTGCAACTTAATTCCTTTCTCATGAGAAAATGCAGTTAATATAATAGAGGAAAAATAAATAGCATTATCAAAAACTAAAGAAATTGGAACTCCAAACTTGGTCATAATATGATCTTGCAAGAAGTCCATGACCGCATCTTCATTCACTTTATGCAACGGAATGGCTTCGACCCAACGAGTGAAGTAATCGGTTGCTGTCAGAATATATTTGTGTTGCAAGGAATAACTTGGCTTGATCTCCCCAATAATGTCCATCCCCCACTGCTCAAAAGGTTCTGTTATCATCACAGGATTTAATGGTCCTGCTGCTTTAACTTGTCTTCCACCACACCTTTGACAGATGCCACACTTTCTGACATGGGCATGTGAATCTTTAAACAGTGTGGGAAAATAATATCCATCTCTGAGAATTTTATGGGCTGTTGTATCTTCGGAGAAATTTCCTCCAGCAGGCCCATCATGTAGGTCTATCATGACCTTCTTCGCATCTTCTTTCTCTAAGCATCTAAGAAGAACTCCATCATAATTATTTCTGAATAATATTCCTTCAACAATCTGATATGAGGCTGATTTAAGATGTAGTGCTCTCCTTTTCTTAGAATTCTAGTGTTCCGGTAACAATCCCTCCTGAAGGTAATGCACAAGGTCTCGATACCAGGAGTCCGGAGCTGTGAATAGAGGACATACGTCTGTTAAATGTAACTCAACTTTGTTTTCGCAGTTATTTTCTTCATTGTCTTTACTTTCAGTCATTAGTTTGCACAAACCCTTCCCTTTAACTATGGAGGCTGGCTTGAACTTGAGGTCATACTCCTATAGAGATGTTACCCGGTTGCCTCTTCTTTCTCCTATCTCCTTTTGTATGAAAAGAGACCCCACAGCTGGGTGTGGAACGATTAACTTTGTCCGGTTCTTAAGTATGTATGGTCTGAATTGTTTTACCGCTTTGAACACGGCATAAGCTTGTTTATCCATAGCTGGGTAATTCAATTCAGCCCCCTGTAGACCAGTACTCATAAATGATATGGGGAACTCATCTCCCCCATCTTCCTTCTGGGTAAGCACCGCTACTAGTGAATCGTCAGATGCGAAAGTGTATAGGATAAAACCTTTCTCAAAATACGAACTCTTGAGGGAGGGTGCGCATGAAAACACTATATTTATTTTACTAAATGCATTCTTATCGACATCAATCCACTTATACACTTTGTTTTACCATTCGTTGCAAAGGTTTAACAATCTGAGCGAAATCTGGCACAAACCTTCGCATGAAATTTATTGTCCCCATAAATGATTTCATGCCCTTTTTATTATGGGGTAATGGAATCTGTTCGATAGCTTTGATCATCTCTAGGTCTATGGAGATCCCCTTCTTAGAAACCACATGACCCAACAAATTACTTTCGGTAACGACAAACATGCACTTCTTGGGGTTTAGTGAGATACCATATTTTCGGCAGCGTTCAAAAATCTGTTTTAGATGAAACGCGTGTTCCTCCCTTTTCTTTGAAAATATCGTAATTTCATCGAGGTATAATACAGCACTGCGGCCAATTATACTGCGAAAAGATATGTCCATAGTCCTATGGAAAGTAGCTCCAGCGTTTATGAGTCCAAAGGGCATCCTTCTGTAAGCAAAAGTTCCCCATCTAGTTCTGAATGTAGTTTTAAGTCTGTCTTCTTCAGCTACTAACACTTGATTGTAGCTTGAGAATCCATCTAATAAAGAGAATAATTCAAACCCAAAACCATTTGCAATATCTATTTCATGGGTGGGACAGGATAATTATCTTTATCCGGAGTGCGATTTAAGTTTATGAAATCTACACATAGTCTAATTTCTCCGGATTTCTTCCTTACCGGTACCAAATTTGAAACCCATTCCGAGTGTCTAACCTTGAAGATAATTCTAGAATCCAATAGCTTCTTAACTTCATTCTGAATCAATGGCTCTAATTTTGGATATATTTTCCTTAAAGGATGCTGATAAGGTTTGATTTTAGATTTGATGGGGATAACGTGTTGAATAATATTGGTACCATATGTCTTCAGATATTCATACGTCCAGGAAAAAAAATCTTTGTATTGTTTGAACAAACTGATGAACTTATTCCTTTCACCTGGGGAGAAACACTTTCCCAAATTCACATATTTAGGCTCAATTTCAGTCCCCAAATTAATCAAATCGAACTGTAGAGACGAGCTATGAGTCTTCACATTCATTGGCCTTCTAAATTTACTATTTAAATCAAACATTCGCTCCAATGTCCTGACTCCTTTATGAATAAAATTATCGAATTTTAGCTTCGTTTGATGTTCTTCATCATCAATAATCGTCTCTTTGAAGGTCTCATAATTTGTCAAGCATTCTATGATTTGCTGATCATCATCAAAGACTCGTAGATTGGTAATCATATCTGGAATTGAAGGCCTGGAAAGTAATTCAATAGAGCACCGATTATTAGAGGGCACAAGCCTCGCAGCTGAGGTGGCCAACAAGTCAGCTGCTGCATTCTTAAGTCTAGGAATTGTTGGTTTGCATGGGCAGACCCGGGTTTACTGTAGTTAACCAACAATACCCCTAGCTCACTGGCTCTTTCGGCGACAGACCACAGAGCGGCATGAAGTCTCACCCAAAGTGATTCTAATGGGTTGGCCAAAAGACTCAAGTTTCTTCGACCAGGTTCTTAGGCAGCTTGGGTGTCTCGCAGCTCTTCTAGCCTGCGAGATCTCTCTCTCTCTGCGACGTGCAACCTCCTCTTACTTGCAACGAATCTAGTCCTTATCGCATTGCCATGCCTCGGGCAATGCGTAACTCCTTCCTATGCTGATTCTCAACTGCAGCGCACCATAGCTCCTTTGCTGGTGCGATACTGCCTCCTTGCGATATCCTACCATTGTGGCTCAGCGTACTTAGTGCTACTCGTTCTGACTTACGGGACTCAATATACAAGGTTGCTTAACTCTGCAACTCTTAACTCTAAGAGCTGAAACATAGATAAACTCTTATACAAAATACTTAATGGTTTCAACTTGCATTCATCTTCTATAGTGCTGTAAACTGAATAACGCATACATACATTAAACTGTAAACAAGGCCATGTGATAACTGATAGATGCAACAAATAAACACAACACATAAATCAATCACATAACACACGATTTTAACGTGGTTCACCTCCAGGATGGAAGTTATGTCCACAGAACTGTGTTTCTATTATAGAGTCAGGGGAAGGTAAACATAGTTCTGCTACACCACATATGAAGCTCGAGATCTTCTGGGTAACTCCGCACATAGCCTGGAGCCCTTCTCTCTTAGATCTCTCTCTTTTCTATATTGAACCTCTTACAATATACTCTTCCCTCTCTGTCGATCCTTGCAGATCGTTACATGCATGATCAATGAGCCAGCTACTGGTTACAGTAAGATAACTACAGCTAATAACAGAACCAGAGCTCGACTCCTATACAATTGTCCAACCAACTAACTAACCAATGAACCAACCCTTTACAATACAAAAATACATCCCTTTATAGGCGGCCCGAAGGTCTCGCCATTACAACACTGTGGGCCTGTCCCAACAGTAACCCAAAACCCTAACTAGTGACAGTCGGCATATCTGTACTTAAGGCAACCGCTTTCTGTCACACCATAGCTCTCTGCGGTCTTCCATGCTTCCCGGCACTAATCATGGGTACTATGCACCGCTTCCCTATTTCTGTCCTTCATATTCAATACCTTGGCCTCGTTGCTCCTTTTCCTTTATGAGGGTATCTGAGCCCTCCTATCTTCGTCGCTGCCTTGAATGCAGTGGGTGAGCTTTCTCTTCTCGGCCGCTCAGATACCATCATCTCCCTTGACTTCTCTACCCTAAAAGTCACGGTTTCCAGCTCTGCTCTGTAGCTAGAAACATGCTAAGGCGTCGTAGCTCCATCTTATCTCCTCTCCACCAAAACTGTCTACCCGCTAAACTGACATCTTCTTCTGTAGCTGCGGGACCCTGCTCCAACAGTCCCCTAACACTTACTTGTGGCTCGTCCCCGAGCCACTACCAGCGGGCTTCTCCTACTGTAGCTTCTCCTTGGCTTCCTGTGAAGTCTGTTGAAACTTGTCCTGAAGTCTTGCGACTTCGTCCTGCATCGCTGTGACACGCTCTTTTTAGTCTCTGTAACTTAGTTTGATGGGTTCTCTTATATTTCCTTCCCTTAGTTATGCTCTCACTCTCATCGCTCCTGAGACCTTTTAAAGATCTCCAGGTCTTGAGAATTCTTCCACAGATATCCTTTCCTCTTTTTCTGGGTTAGAACTTTTATCACAAGGAAAATCTATATCTTCCAGCCTTCTCAAACACTTCATTCAGTCTGGAGCCTACTTATGCGAAAGGTATACAAACCAGGAATTCCATTCCGAGAAAAAGTCTTTGTCTGCATCTTGAAGTTCTGCTTGTTCGGTTTGTTTTCCCTTTCACTTTTCTTCTCAGCAACTCGCTCCAGGTATTCATGCTGCTTGGGTTCCGCATATTTTCATTCCTGACCTTTGGAACCTCTTGTTCTCCTCTTAGCTGATGAGATAGGTCATCTTCCTTCTCCCGTTGCTTTCTTTTTCTCATTTTTATTTTCTTCCTCCCGAGAGATTTCTTCTCATCATTCCGACGCTCTGTTTTCTTATCTTTAGTGATCGGCTCGGCTTTCTTCTTCTCTTCAGTAGAGATTTTGATGACATATTCTACATCCTGCGCTTGAGTCCTCATCCTTGGAAATTGTCTTTCCTGTGATATACCTAATTTCACAATCCTGGGCGACGTTGTCATAGCGGACATACGACCACCAGGGTCGAAATGCCTCAGCATGTCTTCTAAAGGTTCCTCCTCGGACAGAACCTACTCGGTGTAAAACGCTAGATGTGCAATGGCTGCAATTTCTGGAAATCACAGCACTCTGTAACGGGATTAGTTCTGCACAGGGAAACTGATCGATGCACTCTATAACTCTCGGCTTTTGACTTCTTTGCAAATGTAACCCTCCCGAATGACTAATTTCTGCTTTTATGCCGAAGACAATAATCCCAGACGAAACAGTCATCTAGACTGAACCCGTCGGTCGTATTAATTGCTTGGACGAGACCACTCCCGTCATCCGATCCTCAATAAATGCTGAAATCTGATCGAATTTCCCTCGAAGTGTGTGTGTACAGGCGCCCGTCTCGTCGAAGATTTACCAAATCTGGAAAATTGATTACACTGCTGCCAAATCCACGGTAAGATATACCGGTCATTTCTTCATTAACTGCTTGTCAGAAGGAGACTTGACTAGCTGTAGAAGGAGCAAGTCGACATAAAGTCGACTTAAACGAAGACCGACTTAGTCTATCAGCCGACTAAGTCGAGAGACCGACTACGTCGGTCGGCTGAGTAAACACAGTAGTTAGTCTGTTAACTAAAAGTCGTGTCGGTTCGGTGAACCGACAGGTAGTTATGATTGTAACTGTTTGTAACCTGTATATTAGGCTGTTGAGCCACTCAAGAACATAGTTCAGTTCTTGGCTTTGTATGATCTATTGAGAATAATATAATCTGTTCATGTTATCAGTTCTTGTCTCTTGTATCTGTGAATATTCTGTGTATTTTTGTATGTATTATTGGTAACTTTATGTGATCTGTGAGATTACAACATTGGTTCCGTTGCCGGTAGTACATAACTGGAATATATGCTCACATATGATACCAGAGCAGGAGATTAAGGACTGGTGGGAGCGAAAAATTGCTAACTATCTACAAAATTACGCAAGGAGGAACAGATTGACAGTCGCAGAAGCAAAAGCCTGATTTTTCACTGAAACTCACGAAAAATTTGTTGAATCCGTGCCCCATCTACTGAAGCAGCTTTTGGATGAGAAAACCAGACGATACTAAAGAAGCACAGTTACTCCAGAAACTGATCCGAGGAGGACGTACGAATCTCTCGGAGTGGTTCGAAAAGATAGCCGACGACTTCTGTGAGGAACAAGCAGTCGAAGACAGGACCTCTGTGGAAACTGTTCGACATAAATTTTTCACAGAACTCACTGATCAATTCTTGTGTTCCTTACCGGCTTTATTGTTCAAGTTTCTCATAGAGAAAGGAGCAGGGCACATTGTCGAACCTCGACCTCTATTACGTGCACCACCCTCAAACACTAACTGGGCGGAGAAGCAGAAGCAGTGGGAAAAATTCATTGCTGAAAGGGAGTGGGAATACTTCCTGAGTAAGTAGACACTATCCGGGCTTTCTAAAAAGCGTCGGGTAGGCTATGGGGGGGTAGCTGGTCGTGTGTCGGACCTAGAGCATAGTGGATCCTAGTCGACCAGAGTCGTCGTCACCAGTAATGCATAATCGAGCGAAGAGGAACTGAAGGCATAGTATTGTACTACAGTATGTCGGACATTAAGAGAATCGAAAGGGATGAAAGACAGAAGAAAAGGGAAGCCAGAAGAGAAAGGGCCGCAGAGCTGCAGCAAAACCCTAGGGACACCGACCATGATGACGTACCGCCAGAGTCGGGTCATGACCGACGCCGAGAAGGCGAAGAAGAAGAGGTGTCCCCCGAAGATGACGAAATGTGGATAGAGCAGCCAGAAGCTCTCCAACTAATTGTTCCCGACGAAGGAGTAACCCTTTCCACAGTAAGTGCGCGTACCAGAATACAAACTATTATTGAAGATGACCTTCGACTAAGAGCTGGTGACATTACACTCTGGAGCCGACTAGGCGATGAACCATACCCGGGTCGACATCTCGTCATACGTCGACCGATCGAAGGTAATTGGGTGACCTTTCAAACGGCACCTTCCTTTCGTAGTATCCACTTGCTCCTGCCAACACATGAAGGAGCACCCCCCCTGCCACACACAACTTCAGAAGATACACAAGAGTCAGACTTGAGCACGCAAAGTGACAGTGGATCCTTAAGACGACAAATTATCAACAATCCGCTCTTCGACGAGAAAGAGTCGACACCCGACGGGAGCATAACTTCCGTCGACCAAAACCCCATCGTCACCCCGACAGATTCGTCCGATTCAACAACCCCACCCCTTACAACACCACCTCCTCCACCTCCACCACCGACATCATCAGTGAGTAGTGATAGTGACTCTGACATGGGTCACGGATCTGCTCAGATTCCCCTTTATGAGGGTGACGAAGACCCCAGACGACACTAGTTTGTCTGCGAGTCGATATGGGAGGCTAACAAAGT
>LPNX010548417.1:296607-322850 GCA_001517045.1 Pseudotsuga menziesii
GAGATTACAACACTAGCCCTCTGTTTCTTTGCTAAAGCGAATACATGGCACAGAGAGACATCACCTTGCTGCGATGAAACATCGCATTACCTGCTCAAATCAAACTTAAGCGCTCTTTTTTTTTTCTTTTCCCACAAGCCACTGATGACTTGCACAAAATGAACCGTCCTTATGCGATTCCTTATACTTAGAATAATTGCTGGTGTAGACTAGTTCCCGGTGCGATGCCTCTTTTCAACTACATTGGACATCTACACGTACATCAGCTGTCTAGGCTAGGGCTGAGGGGTGGAGTGGCTATCACTATAGAGATTAAACCTACTGCCATTAATCAATGTGGGAAGAAGCTCCCTGTTCAGTTTGCTGAGTTGAATGGCACCTCCCTCTATAACTTGCTGTATCTGATATGGCCCCAGCCAGTGCGTCTTGAACTTCCCTGGAAACTTAATAAACTTACTGTCATAGAGAAGTACTAGGTCTCCGATCTGAAAAGTCTTACTCTTAATGTGTCTGTCATGCCAAGCTTTTTCTCGTGCCTTCTGCACTTTCTAATGGAAGCCGGCGATGAATCTATCTTCCTCTAAGGAAAGAAGCTGCGCTAGCCTTTCATCCACTGTGTCTGTATCAGCCATCCTGGTGATCTGAGCGATTCTTAAACTGGGAAGAATATACTCCATAGGCATAACAGCCTCCTGTCCATACACCAAACTAAAAGGTGTATGTCCTGTAAGTTTCTTGCATGTGGTCCTATATGCCCATAATACAGTGTTAACTCTGAGGTCCCAGTCATTCCTTTGGCTGTTGCAGATTTTTGTAAGAGCATTTTCTAAAATCTTGTTAAATGCCTCCACCGTACCATTAGCCTGTGGGTGGTAGGGAGTGCTCTTATGGTGCTGAATCTGAAATTCTTCCGTCAAGGACTCAATGGTGTGGTTTAAGAAGTGTGTGCCTTGATCGCTCATCAAAATTACTGGGCATCCAAATCTACTGATGATGTTTTCAAAAAGGAACTGTGCGGCTGTAGCAGCATCACAATTTCTTACTGCTTTGGCCTTTTCCCACCTGGTGAGGTACTCTCTGCCAGTGATGATATATCTCGCAGCAGTGCGTTTTCCCTGTGGGTTGTCACGTCCCCATCCCTTAGATCGACGAAGAGGATGCGACGAACATCAAATTCAGCCGGGCAAATAGCCCCATGAACATGAACAGGAGAAATGATGATATTAAAAGCTTAAACAACATAACAGAATGCATAAAAGATCATACAAGATGCATAATTCCTCAAATCCTTCAGCGGAAGCAAACATATTCATAAAACAACATTCAACATGTTCATCATAACTCATTAAACACCAATATAATTGTAGAGATGGAATAGCTGCAGCACTTATCTTTCAATGAAGAACTTGCCCGCAACCAACTATGCTGCTGCAACGTTCCACCCAACCATAGGCCAGCATGCTCATCATTATCTTAGCACACTGCCACCCTTGAACTGGGCATGAGTCCTCCAAGGATAAGGGTCAATTGCAGGCTTACACATAGCTGAGGGGACACAAAACAGCCAAACCAGGCACTGTTGGGTTTAACAGGCCTTCAACAAGCGGCCAAGCCAGCACAGTCCGAAGACCAACCACTGCATACCCGCACCAATCAACCCCTTCACAGCCCTGTGAAGAAATCAAAACAACCGGTGACAGTCCCAAACAACAGATGAGGCACAACTCAAGCCCACAAGGCAACTCAGAGTTGTTCTTGGCCCTAACGTGGCCAAAACAACTCAGCAACCACACCCAAACTAGGGTAACGACAGCAGCCCAATTTCACAATAAAAATAGTGGCAACAATCCACAGCCCACAGTGGATAAGAAATAGAACTCCTGGCATAACCATGGGAGACTCGGCCAATGACTGTGGCAATCAACAGCCCCAACTCATAGTGCCAACGATGGCAGCTATACACAGTCCCAAACATCAAGGAAACTCAGACGCAGACCACTGCAAAAAACGACTCAATATGAAAGCATAGCAGCCCAAAACTCAATTGGACACCACAGCTTACCAAAAACATGGGAAGACAACAGCCCCAAAACACAATCAGTGAGAAAGGCTCACAACATGGGAAAACGACCCCAAACAGTCTATGCATGAGTGCAACCCACACCAGACCACAAAACGCCAAGGAGACTTACCCAATTCCACTCTGCGGAAAATGTGAATGACCACAGGTAAGCATCTCTCCTCCTATCCGCGTGAGATCCAGCAGATCCTCTGCCTGTGCGTGAGGATGAGCAAGAATCCCACCCCTCTACGTGAGGAAAAACAAACAACATCCTCCGCATGAGGAATGAACAGACCACGAACCTGCGCGTGAGCAGGAAACCGACCACCGTCATGAAGGTTGAAGCCCAGCTATGTAAGCAAACAGACAACGGCCTCTACGCATGGATGAATAGCAGAACGCTCCGCGTGGGGAGGATGAACCAGCAGGGTGAGAATGGAGTCGTGGGTGGTGTGTGGGTGTGGGTAAGGGACTAACAGTCCTGCCACCCCACTCCCAAAATAATAACTGCCCTCAACCACTCAGCCATCACTCCTCAACTACCAGCTGAAGCATTAAAATAGGTTGACCAGGTTGGATGAGACAAGAAAAGGTGGCAAACAAACAAAGGTGGAAAAACATGGGTTTTCCCCCCATAGACTAAGGTTTGACATCCCCACCCCTTATCCTTTAGAACCATGCCCTTTTCATTCAACGTTGCACTGCCGTAGCTGGTTGTGGTTTTAGTTCTATTTGATGTGCGTATTTACATGATGTCAAATTATAATGTGCCATATGGCACGATAAACCATCGGCAACTATCCCCATTGCCGAAACACACAAACAACCCAATCGATGGTGGGGCTTTTTCCTTGAGCTCCTCACCACGATTGATTACATTATATACATCATGCAAACGGGGTCAAAACTGGGGACGTGACATGGGTTAATAGGACCCATGAAATCTATAGCCCACTTGTCAAATGCACGAAGCGTAACCTGCGGTCGCAGCGGCATTTCATCTCATTGCGAGGGTTTTCCTACCCTCTGGCAGATATCGCAGCATCTGCAAAGTATTTAGTGTCCTTGTACAACATAGGCCACCATAAGCCTACAACTAGGATTTTCTGTGCAGTCGGCTTTCCTATGAAATGGCCTCCTGCGGTTCATGAATGTGCCTCTCTGATGATAGTGTCTTTTTCATGTGGCATCACACATCTGCGCAAGACTTCATCTGGTCCTAACTTGTATAACTGTCCTGTGATCAGGGTGAAATCCGCTACTTTAACGACCAACTGCTTCTTTTTCTATTTAGTAAACTCATCAGGTGCTAATCCTGTAGTGAGAAAGTGAATGATATCAGCATAGTATTCGTCTGTGATCTGGATAGAAAATAACTACGCATCCGACAAATTTTCCTCTAGGTTACTCGACTCTTCTCCTGAGTCTAGCCGTGATAGATGATCAGGTCCAGTGTTCAATCTTGCTGGTTTCACAATGATTTCAAAATCATACTCCTGAAAGAGGAGGAACCATCTGCAGATTCTCCCCCCTAACACTGGCTTATTGACCAGATACTTCAATGTGGAATGGTCAGTAAACATTTTGAACGAGGCACCCAATAGGTAGTGCCTGAACTTCTGCAGCGTGTACACCATAGCTAAGCGTTCTCTTTCTGTCGTGGTGTAGTTCTTTTCTGCTGTTGATAGCTTTCTGCTGGAGTATGCGATAGGATGATCAATATCCCCTTCTCCTGGTTGCATTAAAACAACCCCTAGTGCGATGACAGATGCATCCACATGTACATGAAATGGCTTAGTCCAGTCTGGAAATACTAGGATGGGCGCTGTAACCATCTTCTCTTTAAGTGTTTCTAGTCTCTGCTGACATTCCTCATTCCATAGGAATTTTACATCTTTCTTTAACAGTTTGTCCATCGGTGCTGTAATCTTTGCATATCCCTTGATAAATTTTCTGTAGTACCCGGTATGACCAAGTATTGTCCACAATTGCTTAACTGAGTTGGGTGCTGGAAGATTTACAATGATGGCAATCTTTGCGGGATCTACCATCAAGCCTTGTCTGCACACAATATGACCCAACAAAATACCAAATGGCGTACAGAATATACATTTTTTCAAGTTTAGGGAAATCTAGTACTGCCTACATTTCTCTAACATCAGTCTTAAGTCTCCTATGTGCTTGTCAATTAATCCAAATATAGTCCAATCATCAAAGTAAACTTCTAGTAATTTATGGATGTATTCTTTAAATACAGCAACTACTACTCTAGAAAAGATAGCTGGTGCATTCTTGAGACCAAAGGGCATTACCGTATACTGGAATGAGGGTAGCTGAGCCCTCCTATCTTTGCCACTGCCTTCAATGCAGTGGTTGAGCTTTCTCTTCTCGGTCGCTCAGGTACCGTCGTCTCCCTTAAATTCTCTACCCTAAAAGTCACAGTTTCCAGCTCTGCTCTGTAGCTAGAAACATGCTACGGTGTCGTAGCTCCATCTTATCTCCTCTCCGCCAAAATTGTCTATCCGCTAAACTGGAAGCTTCTTCTGTAGCTGCGGGACCCTGCTCCAACAGGAATTGATACAATGTTAAATGCACTAAAACATTTAAGAAAATCCCATACTTCATTTTGATAAGCTTTTAAATGAGGAGAAATGCAATGTATTTGATTTCAAATTTGTTTTACAATTATTTCAGAATTTCCAAACACTTTTAGATTTTTTGCCTTTAATTCAATTGCTTTTCTTAGTCCCTGAACTAATGCTTCATATTCAGCTATGTTATTGGTACATTCAAACTCTAAACTACATGAAATGAAATGTTTATTTTTCTTAGGATCAGTCAGGACACAGCCGTCTCCTGACCCCTCTAAAGTTTTAGAACCATCAAAGAAAAGCGTCCAAAAATCGCTAACCGCTATTGTGCATGAATTAATACCTACATCTATAGTTAAGTCTACAGTTTTACAATTGATTTCATTAGCCTGTGAGAATCGAAGGAGATCAGGTTGCGTGTCTAATGTATCACTGGCTTCTTTCACTTGATAATTTCTCGGTTCTAGTTCAATAAAGTAATTTCCCAAAATAGAATTCACTGGTTCATTTTTTTCTTCGAACTGAGTAACATTGTGTTTCATGTGTGGCTCCCTTAAAACTTTAATTTGATTTGGGATTCCTTTATAAGGTAGCCATAGATGTGACCAATCCGAGGAAAAATATCCATTAAGCTTCACCGACCAATCTCTGCTCAAAACAATTCCATAAGCTTCTGGTATGTTAGCCACCACGATGCCAATGAATTGACACACCTTATCATTAGAAGATAAGCGAATGAGAACATCCTCCATTTCCCCAATTACCTTCACATTCGTTATATCCAACTGAATGACCCTCTAGGTAGAAGGTTTAGGTTTCCCATTTATCCTTTTGCAGACTGACAGCGGCATAACGTTGACTGATGCCCCTGAGTCTACTAGGCAGTTATGCACGTTGTAGTTGAAAATTTCAAAAGTAAGGAGAAAAGGTGGAGTCTTGCATTCAGGCTTACCTCCCATACTTGCTTCACCAATTTATTCTTCTTGGGGCTGATTGTCAGTGGGAAGCTTCTCCTCTGATATTTCAAGTGCTTTCAATATCTTTTCTTTCTGCTGCGGCACATTGCACATCTCAAATAAGGAGATGTTTGCCCTTACCTTTTTGATATCCTCCACAATGTCATAATCCATCTTATGTTCTATGAGATTCGGTTTAACATTATTTATCTTTTCTTCATTGGGCTTAATAGGCATGTTGATCTATCTAGGATTTTGACTAGTGATGGTAAATTCTAGAATTTTATTAGCTGAGGAGTTTTTTTGAAATTTCTTAACATTCTTTTGAAGTCTCCTAATTTTTGGGAGCATAAGACTGTTTTCCTTAATCAACCCTTGGCTCCTCGTCGTCACATTTTTTTCTAGGATGTCTTCATGTCTCAGATCCTTTTCTTCCTCGGCATCAAACAACGATACACAGTCCCATAAAACCATGGCCTCATCCTCCTGTTTTTTTGTTGATTTATTGTTGTATTTACCTTCTTCATTGTTGGCTATCATGGGCAGACCCGGGTTTACTGTATTTAACCAACAACACCCCTAGCTCACTGGCCCTTTCAGGGACAGACCACGAAGCAGCTTGAAGTTTCACCCGAAGTGATTCTAATGGGTTGGCCAAGGACTCAAGCGTCTTGGACCAGGTTCTGTGGTAGCCTACTTGCAACTCGCAGCTCTGCTAGCCGCGAGGCCTCTTACTCTGCGTGTCGCGCGTCCCCTCTGCTCGCGTCACGCGATCCCCTCGTCTCGTAGCTCTTCTGACCATGAGATCTCTCTCTTCTTGTTGCGCGGTCCTATCCCACGTTGCGCAGCTTCCACTGGCTCGCGATGACCCCAGCCGTATCACCTTGTCGCGCACCAGGCGACACATAACTTCCTTTCCAATGCTAAGTCCTTAACCTATGGTATCGCACACCGCAGCTCCTCTGCCGGTGCGGTATTGCCTCTCTACGATATCCTACCCCCCGCGGCTCAACACACTTAGCGTTGTTTGTGTCGACTTGCAAGACTCAACATACCAGACTGTTTAACACTGCGGCTAGTGACTGTTCAGGCAAAGCATAAATGAACTCGCATATAACATGCCAAAACTCCAACTTACGTTTATCTTTCCGTACTGTTGTGAATGAAACAACGCATACATACATTCAACTGTAAATAAGGCTCATATTATAACTAACAGATGCAACAATTAAACACAACACAAGAATCAATCGCACAACACACGGTTTTAACGTGGTTCACCTCCAGGATGGAATTTACGTCCACAGAACTGTGTTTCTATTATAGCTCAGGGGAAGGTAAACATAGTTCTACTGCACCGCATATGCAGCTTAATATATTCTCTCTTAGATATCTTTTCTATCTCTATATTGTCTCTCTTACAATATACTCTTCCCTCTCTGTCGATCCCTGCGGATCATTACATGCATGCCCAATGAGCCAGCTACTGGTTATAGTAAGATGCTACAGCTAATAACAGAACCAGAGCTCAACTCTATTACAATACAAGGTAACTGTGAGCCAACAGACTCACTGGCTAACTATCTAGCAGGATGGCTTAAAATCCTCAAAATGCCAACTTGCCAACCTTTTACAATACAAAATACATCCCTTTATAGGTGGCCTGAAGGTCTCTCCATTACAACACTGTGGGCCTATCCCAAGAGTAACCCAAAACCCTAACTAGTGACAGTCGGCATATCTGTACTTTGAGGTAGCCGCTATCCGTCACACCACAGCTCTCTGCAGTCTTCCATGCTTCCCGGCGCTGACCATGGGTACTATGCACCACTTCCCTTCACCACAACTTCCTGTAGTCTTCCATGCTTCCCAGCGCTGACCATGGGTACCGACGTTGCTTCCCTTCTGTCATTTGTCTTCAATACCTCGGCCTCGTTGCTCCTTTTCCTTTATGAGGGTAGCTGAGCCCTCCTATCTCCCGCCACTGTCTTCAATGCAGTGGGTGAGCTCTCTCTTCTTGGCCGCTCAGGTACCGTCGTCTTCCTTGACTTCTCTGTCTTCTACGTCATGGTTTCCAGCTCTGATCCATAGCTAGAAACCTGCTACAGTGCTGTAGCTCTACCTCTTATATCTCCGCCAAAACTGTCTATCTGTCAAAATAGCAGCTTCTTCTGTAGCTGCGGGACCCTACTCCAACATTCATCATTATCCTTAGTTAATTTGGAATCCAACAACTGATTCATAACCAATGTCATTGAATTTATCCATTGAGGACAATTCTTTTCAGAATGGGGCTGCTGGTGAAAAGTGCAAAAGTTGTCCATACCTACCTCCGTTAAGTTCATTGATGCAGGACTATGTGGAGGAGGTTTAGACTAATTGTTATCCTCTTTTCTGTTGTAGTAAGGCTTATATGCTTTCTAAGCTTCCTTTTCCTTCTCCAAATCTATTATTCTATTGGAAAGCTTTTGCATCATCTTTAACATCCCATCAAAATCATGTGATTGCTCCTCTTTAGGTTTAGACAGCAATAAGGCTCTTTTCCCGGAAGTTTTTTCTCCATATTGCTCGGCATAATCTTCGATACTTTCCTTTTCAACCTCTACCCTTTCTTCTTCTTCATAAGTTTCTTCTAATCTAGGATTAACTTGAGCTTTTGCGAACATATCCAAGTCCGGACCTAAAGCTGAGGTATAATACTCAATCAGAACTTTATCAGAGGGCTTATCAGTTGTAGAGAAGTTCTCGAGGTAAGCAGAAAATCTTTGAGTGAAATTGTGTACCTTTTCTTTCATTTCTTATTTTAAAGTGCCTAAACCTTTCATTAGTGTTGCATGTGTATTTTGGGCTGCACACTTACTTCTGAAAATCCTTTCAAAGGTATCCCAATCTGGGATAGAGTTTGTAGGCAAACCGAAGTACCATGATGCTGCTGCTCCTTTAAGGGTGTGTGGAAAAAGTCTACAAACTACATCCTCATTTTCCTTGGCCCTTAATCCTTCTATTGCCAAATAGAAACTTTGCAAATGATCATCTACTACAACCTTCTCACTTGGATCAAACTTAGGCAGCATCTTCTCGAAAGCCTGAGGTAATTCATGCAACGGAGGTGTTAAGTTCAGGGGTGATCTGGCTTTCCAAGCCGGTGGTGGATTGGGTGGGTTAAGCGGTTGATTTACATTTACACCTGCCATGAGTCTGGGTGGAGAGTGAGGAGATGAAGGAACAGGAGTACGCACAGGAGAACAGTAAGGTGTGTTTGGGCCTACTTGATTCAAAGGCTGAACAACCTCCTGTAATGCTACTTCTACTAACTCTTCCAAATCTCCAACCAACACTGAATCTTCCAAGATGGGATGGTCTTTCTTCCTATATTCTCTTCAGGTTAAATTAGGGATAATCGGTAATCCTCCAATACTCTTTACATAAGCCCGCTTGTGTCTTCTCAGATCATTTACTACTTGGTTGTCCATAGAAAACAAATGTTCTCTATTCTCTTCAGTATTTGGATCAGGAAATAGACTGCTTTCAAAACTATCACTGGTGGAGTTATTTCAAGGAAATGGATTTCCCTGGCCAGCCATGCACTGGATTCCCTCCTTCTAGCACCAGAAACTGTTGAGGCCTAGAAATTCGCAGGCAACAACAGCAAGGGATTATCCCCAGTCAATGTTCCCAACTAGACCGTGACTGTTTGCTGTAGGGAATCCATCCGGTTTGCGGTCTGGATACTGTAGGTCAAGTAACAAAAAAAAGGGTTTTACTGGTTGTGGCCTGGTCCACTGTATATATTTTTTGTATTTTTGACTTTAGTTATGATATGCAAGTGCCTATCTAAGATGTATATTGATGAAGAATGTGAGGAGTGGTCACAATGTGATGCGCAGGTTCTTACATCTCGTCTTAGACTCTCTCACATCTAAATCACACACAACGGGAAAAAAAATGCTAACTAAGCTATCCCTAGGGAGCAAGATTATTAATTCATGAGTAATGTGATACTGTCCACATGTTAAGATAAATCACAGATAGTTGTTCTTGAAATCAAAACACATAAACATGCATATAGATATACACAACAATATAGCTCGTCATCTATTAAAACATCCATTACTCATAGTGGAAATTATCATAGAATAAACTAGAGAACATTCAAATAAGAACATAGGTTCAGAAAGTTAGAATGCTCTCACAGTTAATGAAACATAGCTGAAAACGAAATAGTTCCCCTTCAACATTGTTCATTTCAACACATTTGAACATTCCACACAACACTTTCTCCAACAGGAAAAATTTGTAATTTTATTATTGCAAAACGAAGTAGTTCCTCTTACAACAAGTAGTTCACAAGTTTTTCTAGGAAAAAAGCCCTTATTCCCTCTAACTTTCCTATATTTATAAAAAACAACAAAACCTTTGGGTTGCCTCGCCGGGTGACCTTTGGGCTCCCCCAACCGTTTTAATCTCACAGTTTTGTCAATGTGAGTGCTCATGATTCATACAAATGTTACATTTCAGATTTATGATTTAAGAGCATTTTTATGAAAAAGGGACCAGCTTGGTAACTGCTGAACTTTTCCAAGCCTGGGTCTCTGCCTCTATTTATTTTGCTTAGTAATCCGTTGGTCTCTTGCTAGATCCAGTTGAGCTTGAACCCGACTTGCTTCTTCTTTTCTCTATTTCTACTTCTTCATTTTTCTTTTCTTCAGCTAGCTCCCTTCTGCTTTGTCTTTTAGATACGTCTTCTCTACAACAACAATCACCCTATCATGAATAACTAGTCATTAGATCAATTAGTGTTTGACAAAGTAACACGAATTGCATCAATACACGCATTCTATGAAATGAACTATAAACAAATTTAAAGCATGAAAAGACAAAGTAACCACCACTCTTTAGTACACCAAAACCCCCAAATTGCACTCTTCATCACATAAATTTTGACTTGACCAACACTCATGGGAAAACTCCGCCATCCCATAAAGTAGAGTAACGACAACAAAAACACGGCGGGAAAACCCTACCGATAGTTGGAAGCAAAAGACACTAATCAATTGGCAGATAATCCACTTCGGCGAGTGAAAAAACTATAACAATCGGATGATCAGTTCACTGAGGAGTCGCAATGGAGGAAGACCATCATACTGCAGCTTCCGTGATCAAATACATCGTCGGTGAAAAAAAGCATAAAAAGCTGCTGTCGATGTATTGGAGATCGGAACTATTTTCCACTAAAACTACAGCATTGGCGATTGGTGAGGATAAGCACTAATCCATTGGAATGTTCATTCATTGGCTTCCGCAACGACAACCGCGTAAAGAACTATGGCCCCGGTTTAATGTTCAAAAAACTTCTGATAAAAAGTAAAAAACTATCATCGCAAAGCCAAAAGGTTGAACCACACATCGGCGAAAGGAAAAGTTATCATTAGAGGAAATTTAAACTCAAAATGGGCCTCCTAAAATGAATTCATAGAATAATAGTTAAAATAATAAAATAATATTTATTAATTTTGGAGGAAGAAAAGAAAAAAACTACTTTTTTGTTTGTATTTTTGACATATCTCCCTATGTTTTTACTCAAATTTCGATCGGAAGAGCTCGTTGGATGTGGAATTTAATTCCTCATCCAACGAGTACCCACTCGGCATACTTTTGACGGACCCCGCTACCCCAAAAAGAAGAAACACACGAAAAAACGTGATGATGATGTCATCATCACATTTTTTCAGGTATTTCTTGTTTTTTGGGTAGCGGGGTCCGTCGAAAGTATGTCGAGTGGGTACTCGTATGTCATCATCACATTTTTTTAGGTATTTCTTGTTTTTGGGGTAGCGGAGTCCATCAAAAATATGCCGACTGGGTACTCGTTGGATGCAGAATTTATTTCTGCATCCAACAAGCTCTCCCGATCGAAATTTGAGTAAAAACACACGGAGATATGTCAAAAATACAAACCAAAACAGTGGTTTTTTTTATGATACCTATCCCCAAATTTATATTAAAAAAGTGTTTAAGACCTATACGGTATTTCAAATTTAAAGAAATTTCATTGGATAACACATGATGACATGGAATTTGAATAAAAGTTAAAAGGCCCATTTTGAGTTGAAATTTCCTCTAATGATGGCGGATGGTTAGTCCGCTCCAGAGCTACAATGGTGGAATTCCAACAGACAACGATTTCTGCAAGACTATTAAGTCTATCGGTATTGGAAAGACTAAATACTAAAGCATCAGGCAGAAAACTCCTCGTCGGCGAAAGGAACGACATAAACATCGGGTGGTTAGTGCATTATGGAGACGTCGTTGCGGAAGACAAAAGAACTACGGAT
This sequence comes from Pseudotsuga menziesii, assembly GCA_001517045.1. NCBI lineage: Eukaryota > Viridiplantae > Streptophyta > Pinopsida > Pinales > Pinaceae > Pseudotsuga > Pseudotsuga menziesii. The sequence goes on from LPNX010548417.1 coordinate 308,552, forward strand.
TCCGCTTTCAAATGAAAACTACAGCGATTGGAAGTTTCAAAGACTAAACGCTGGAAATGATGAGCTCAACGCAACCACCATGTCGTCGACACAAGAGACTAACCCTCTGATCAAACATTAAAAATGCTCCGACAGAGAAAATAAATCACCGAAAACAAATGGTTTAAGTAGTAAATCCATGGAAACAGCAAGACTAAGAATTATCCATCGGAAAATTCATTATTTGTCCTCCGAAACGGTGGGATGCAAAGAGGACTAGTGCATGGATTCGTTGTTCAACTAAATTCCAACAGTGATCATCAAAAAATCAAAATCATTAAGTACTCAAATAAACCGAGAGGATTTTCAGCTGGGCGACAAAAATAATAGTTCACTCAAACTCCGATACAGTGGAAAAAAACCGTCAACTCATCATTCAATAGCAATAAAAATCACCAAAATCAGACTTCAAGCTTCAAATGTTTAGTGGAAGAAAAATTTGGCCTCAATTCATTCAAAATTGTAGCAGAGGAAAAAAAGTTCAGGAATCCAACTAATCTCAGACAAGACAAAATCAAAAGGAGGGTCCAAAATTTCAAAAATTTGGGAAAACAGTTGTAGCTGCAACACCTTCTTTTTATCTATTTTTCTTCCTATACGTGGGTTTTTCTTTCACAGTCATGTGCACATGTGGGTTTTCCTAGAATAGCTGCATATATATATATGGATTTACTGAGAACAGTCGCATATGCGATGATTTTTTCCTTTTTGAGGAAGATTAAGTAGTGCTGGGTGATTTTGGACTATTTCTGAGTCTTCTTGGATGCTTCTGGAGTTTGTATACATCCCTATTTCTGACTAGAGACACCTTGTTAGTTTAAATTTTTGAAAATGTTCTTGTCATTTCATTTTCTATTTTTTGTTTTGGGATTAGTGCATTAGGTCTCTTTTACCTTGGTTCTTTTCTTAGGTGTTGTCTGGTAGTGCTTGCAGAGTCTGAGGGTTGTAGAGTCATACTTTTGCTTTTTATCTCATTTAACTCAAAAAATACAAAAACATTTTCTTTTTGTATCATTATGTATTGTTTGCATTTTGCATTTTCATGGTACTTGCATTCAGTTTTCTCGGAGAATATTAGTCATATTTTCATATAGGAATGATTGCATATTCAATTGAAGGAAAAGTTTTCACTTCACGTAGTAGCATACCCTGTTCTTCATTTGACACAATGCATTTGCATTGATTGTTATGTGTGCATTTTACTTCTTGTTGTGTCATAACATCATTAGTTGCATGACCATTTTCCCTTTGAGTAATAATCCTATTAAAATCAACACATAATAAAATGAATTACACTCTTTTCTTTTATAGGGTGCACCAACAAGACTAGGTTTTAGAGTCTTGGAATAGTTCATTGTGAGTAAATTCTCCAAGACCACTAAATGAAACATTTATCTGTTTGTCTAGGTGAGAGTGTGAAATTCTTTTATATAATTAGTGTTCTCAAGATCCTCCTCTTACAAGGGATTTAAGCACGAGGCAGTGTGAGCGGTTATGATTGGGATGACCCTTGGTTGTAACTGAGTAGCACCGAAGATATTTCCAGGATTGTATTTGTATCTAGGGGCTCTTTTGATAGTTTCAGGATTTTCTACCCTACCCATACGGTCAATCCCGCTTGTGACTGTCTCCGTGAGCATTGATTATGTTGAGGTGACCTTAATTTCCTTACCTAAGTTATCGAGGGGGTACTTCGCAAAGGTTATTTTGCAGGTGTCCTGGTCAGGTAGGGGTCGGACAGCACAGTCGCTATATGCATTGAAGCTGAGGGCCACTATAATTGGTTACGAACCTCTGCTTGTTGTGTATGGGAGTCTCAAGCCTCTCCTAGGAGAGACATACCTACTTCATTTGGGAGCTCACATATCCTACCCTTGTTTGCTTGCGATTTGGATTTTTTTTTTATAGGTGTATGATCTGTGTACGCTACTTTACCTAGGGTTTGCGTAATTAGATCAAGTCTTTTTAGTGTTTGAGTCATTGTGTGTTTGAGCGTGACACTTTGCCATTCTCGTCATTTAGCAGGACTTCCACCTTCCACGTCTCCTCCTCCTTTGGGAGAGAGAAACAGATAGTCTGGGTGGACTACTTCTCACTTTGATTCACACACTATGGGAAATCATGAGGATGAGATTCTAGAGATGTCCTCTCCACCTCATGAGTTTGGGGAGGCAGATCCTACTCCCATATATGATCCTTCACTGAAAATACCTTCACAATCTGGTTATGATCCCTCATTCACAGTTCACCGGTATTGGTTTCTAGGTGACGAGACTCATTATGAACCCACAAGCACTAGCATGTTCGTTATGGAATGCCTGATATCCCTGCACTTGATCTGACACATCATGTCGAGTTGAAATTCAAACCTAGAACTATGCCTGGGGGCACTCCTATTCCTTTCCATGTAGAGATATTTGGGAGCACTAGTCACATTACACCTTCCATCCTAGCGGTGGAAGAAACCTCACATGTCCGTCCTAGACCTAGTGTTAGTAATCCTATGTGGATACCAGAACCGAGACAAGTGAACATTGGGAACACCAGTTACATTCCTTCACATGTCCCTTCATCCTCGAACCCTACTCCTTCGAATGCATTTTTGACAACCCTTCCCCCCCCTCATTCACGTGGTCCTTCGAGCTGGAATATCGCTACTAGCCATGTTCATGCTGCGACTACTCACATGGTAGTATCTCAGAGTCAAGTACCTCCTGTTGTGTTGGGAGGTCATATCCCTATTTCTGGATCATCTTATGTTCCATCTTAAGGAGTTCCCCATATCCCTAAATATGGACATTCTCATGGGACATCCCATGGGACAACTTATGGAGCTTCTCGTGGACAGTCTTATTAATCGCAGTATGGATAGAACTATCAACCCTATGGGTACGGGTATCAAAAACCTGCTTACTCTTCCAATTATGGATTTGTAGCACCGCATAATCAAGGTACCCCACATCACAATGCTTCCATGCAGCCCTATACGGGTCAAATGGGAGGAGGTTATTATGGCCAAGGCCATGGTATTTATAGCAATCAACCTTACATGAACCAGAATTACCAGGGAGCGTGGAATAGACCGGCTCAACCTAGGCTCCCTTTCCTCGCAACATTAAACTTACCTGACTTATCAAGACTTATGAACGATCTGGTGTCTCATGACCCAGCCTGGCCGACCGTCGTTAACAAGATTCCTTTGGACATTCCCAAGTTTGAGGGTAAATCTGGAGAAGATCCTAGTGAGCATGTCACTACTTTTCACCTTTGGTGCTCTTCCAATTCCTTACATGACGATTCAATCCATTTGAGGCTATTTCAACACACCCTCACTAGGCTTGCTGTGAAATGGTATATCAAGTTACCAAGGGGGGCATACGCTTTATTTGATGACCTTGCCATGACTTTCCTCAATCACTCTCAGCTACCCGTACGTTACGACATTGGTACTAAACTCTTGTCGACATTTCGACAAGAAAAATCCACACATATCTTAGATCATATTCAAGAGTGGCATAGATGGAAGTGGTTGATTAAAGCCTTTATACCACTGGATTTTCTCCTTGAGTGGTTCCTCAAGTCGTAGTTACCTTACATCGTGAAGGATGTTTCTACATCCGGGGTCAAAAACGAGGAACAAGCAATCTTTAAGGCACAAGAGTTGGATTTGATCTATGCTCAATCTGGGCTTTTATATGAGATTATACGTTATGCTCTGCGATCTAGGTTTGATCCCAAGGTCAAGCCTGGGCCACATGTCGATGGCATTGTGGGCTCTACAATTACCAAACCTGTGGATTCAGTTGTGAAACAAGTGAGCCAATTGTCAATTAGTCAATCCACGTTGGGACAAACCACGACTTCGTCTCAACCTACCCAATCGGTGAGTGTACTTTCCATGCAATCCTCAGACCCGAAGGGCAACCAGTAGCCTGGAAGGAATAAGAAAAAAGGGAAAAATAATCGTAATGGTGGGAATAAGAACGAAAATGATAATTATAATGACAAGAACACTCGTAATGCTGGGGGGACAAGCAGACTAAATGTAAGGTAAATTTTCCTTGCAAGTTATGTAAGGAGGACCACCTCACTCACTTGTTCCCTTGTATGGAATATGCCTCTAGGTTCATAGCACAGGGCCCAGCCGTGCTAACTAATCCTTTACCTAACAATCAAAATATGAACTCGAGGACCATTGATCCTCATTGTGCATCGGGTGGAGATCAAAATCCACCGGAGGCCAATACTGGTCATGGTTGCATCAATATGGTGCGTGCTGATAAGATTGTGACTAGTGTGAAGGATTATGGTTCATCACAACCGGACCTTGGAAAGGAACCCGCTCCATCTGAGAGCCCTTTGTGTATCGAAAAACCTGTGGATAAACCTAAAGTTCCACCTCACATTCCTAAGGGATTCATAAAGTGTTTAGGGCACAATCCTAATGCTCGAGCCACCCAAAACAATTTTGTTGTTGAGGATTTGGGCCAAACTCCTTGTGTGATGTCCATTCTTGAAGTACTTCAGACTTGTCCTCCGCGGAGGAGAGCCTTGCTTTCTACTCTTGGGGTTAATGATGATAACTCTTCTTCTGCTATCAAATTTGAAACCATGGGAATATAGCCTCGCTTTCCTTACTATGTGTCTCTTTTGATTCATGTAGAGTGTCTTAATATGACTGTCAACCGCACTGTCATTGATGAAGGCCCTGCTACTTCCGTGATGTATTTGTCATGTTGGAAGGTTTTGGGTTCTCCCGAGTAGTCTCAATCTTCTACTATGTTGACAGCTTTCAATGGTAGATCATTTTAGCCGCACGGGATTCTTCCTTCTCTTAAGGTCCAATTGGGAGGGAAGACCATCATGATCGAGGTTGAGGTGGTTGATGCGCCTCTTGACTACAATCTTTTGTAGGGCCAAAATTGGATGTATAGTATGAAATCCATAGCCTCTTCTCTCTTTCAAGTGATATGCTTTCCATTTAATGGGAATATCGTTACGATTGATCAGATGTCATTCCATAATCTGAATTTTAATGCATCATCGAGAACTTCTATCCCGATTAACGATCATTCTCAGTAGGCAATTGGGAGTGTGGGTGTGGGTATGTATCCATCTCTTATGGGAACCTTTAGCTATCCTACACCTGTCCTTATGATCGGATCTAGTTTTGGTGGGGCTTCATCCTCATTGAATTCGGTGTCTTTTCGCACTACCAATATCGAAGATCCTTGGATTCTTCCTTCACCGTGTCCTTCGATTGGACCTATCGAAACAGATGTGTCGTTTCCTGCAATGATGGTAGCATATCAAGTGAATCTTGATCAAGTTGCAAAGCCTAGTACTTCCTCTTCACAGACGGAGGAGGAGGACCCGTATGTGTTGTCTGCATGGGCAATTGAGTTCTCTCACGTACATGATTTCCTCAACGATGTTTTTCCATCAGATGAAGCCATTATTGAGGCCATGTCTGGGGTTGAGCCACCTTGGGAAGAGTTACATCATTGATCATATTTTCTTTCTGAACTCGACCGTATGGAGTGTGATGACTTTAGGGAGATTCTTAGCTAGAATATTGGTAGTCTCGTGGTTCCATTGAGCTCTCTTGGTCAAATGGCTGATGGGAACATGGCAAATTTATCACCAACTATTCCTATCAATATTTCTTGCGATCTTGGCAAAGTTGAGAACGTCTACATTGGGGCAGGTTGTTCCCCTAATGAGGTCAAGGAGTACACCGAGCTATTTAAATAGTTTCATGACATATTTTCTTGGTCATATGAAGAAATTCCAGGAATTGACCCTCGTATTTTCAAACATGAGATTAAGACCTATCCGAATGTGAAGCTGGTTCGACAACGTTTGCATCCGGTGAATCCTTGAAAAGCACCTGCCATTAAGGCTGAGATAGAGAAAATGTTAAACGTCGGTTTTATCTATCCCATTCCCCTGGCAGAGTGGGTTTCAAATCCTATTCCAGTTGATAAGAAGAAGGGATCAATCCGTATATGCACTGATTTCCAAGATTTAAGTCATGCTTGTCCTAAGGATAATTTTCTTACACCATTTATTGTTCAAATTTTGGATGAGGGTGCAGGAAGCGAGGTATTCTCCTTTATGGACGGTTTTTCCAGATATAATCAGATTTAGATCAAACCCAAGGATCAACATAAGACCGCATTTATTTGTCCTTGGGGTACTTTTGCATATCGGAAGATGCCTTTCGGCCTTAAAAATGTTGAAGCTACATTTCAACGGGATATGACCTTAACTTTTCATGATCTCAAAACAATTATCGAAGTGTATTTGGATGACCTTGCTTCCCATTCTCATTTGAGAGTGTGCCATCCATACCATTTGAGGTTAGTATTCGAAAGATGCTTCCATTGCCAAGTGCGTTTAAATCCTCATAAGTGCATCTTTTGTGTGTCTGTTGGTCGCTTGCTGGGGTTCATCATATCCAAGGAGGGTATAAGAGTCGATCCCTTAAAGGTTGAGGCAATACTTCAATTGTCTCCCTTACGTAATATTAAACACCTTCAGTGTTCGCAAGGCATGGAAAATTTCTTGTGGAGATTCGTAGTTAATTTTGCCAACTTGAATAAAGGATTTATGCATCTTTTAAAGAAGGACACTCATTTTTACTGGGATGAGCGAGCCCAAGAGTCCTTTTATTCTCTTAAGCAAGCCTTAGCATCGGCCCTCGTGCTTAGTCCACCTAACTATAGCCGTGATTTCTCGATTTATGTGGCCGTGTCTATGGAGATAGCTGGTATGGTTTTGGTTCAGGAGGATGAGGAGCTCCACGAGCATGTCATATATTATTTGAGATGAAACCTTATTGATGCGGAAGTTCGTTATTTCCATGTGGAGAATATTTCCTTGGCCACCATTCATGCAGTTCAGAGATTGAGACATTACATTCTCCTTCACCAAAACTTGGTTGTAGATCATATCAATCTATTTTAGTTTGTCCTCACTAGAAGGATGATTGGGGGAAAATACAATAAATGGATTGTTATTTTGCAAGAGTTCAATCTCGAATTCGTTTCAGCAAAATCAAAGAAATCGTTGATCTTTGCAGAGCTCATATCTAATTTTCCAAGTTTGGAGGAGGAAGAGGTTTATGAGGATACATTTGTTAATGAGCATATTTTCCTTATCACAACTTTGGACCCGTGGTACGGGGATATCAGTGTATATTTTTAAACGTTGAAGGTCCCTACTCACCTTTCATGGGATGAGCGATGACAATTACATCATGTAGTTAAGAACTACCTTATAGTGGATAAAACTTTGTACCGCTGTGGGGTAGATTTCATTTTATGTCATTGTTTAACCCATGAGGAGGTTGAGGATGAGGTTGAGGTTGTGCTGAATGATTGCCAAAGAGGGTCGTGTGGTTGTCATTTATCTGGGATTTCTACAGCCCAAAAAATCTTGAGAGCAGGATATTTTTGGTCGACGATCTTCAAAGATTGTGTTAATGAGGTAAAGAAGTGTCACCCTTTCCAGGTGTTTCCATGCAATATGCGCTTGCATCCAGCCCCGTTACACCCTATTGTCACCGATGGCCCCTTCACCAAGTGGGGGCTTGACTTTATGGATTGCAACCCAGCTTTGGCTCGGGGGCCTCATCACATTATAGTGGCTGTCAATTATTTCATGAAATGGGAAAATGCTATGCCCATGGTTAAATTCGACAATGATACAGCCACACATTTTGTTTTCAACCAGATTATTACTCGGTTCGACATTCCAAAAGAGCTTGTCATTGACCAATGTAGGCACTTTCAGAATAAATATTATGGAAGAGTTGGATTCAAAGTTAGGGTATAAGTAGGAGCACTCCTATTCTTATTACCTTCAGGCGAATGGACAGGTTGAAGTAGTGAATAAATCACTTAATTCCATTCTCCAATGAACCATCACACAAAGTAAGACGAATTGGCATATCATGTTATATCCTGCTTTATGGGCCTATAGAACCGTGGTTAAGACTGCCACCGATTTCTCTCCATATCAACTTGTACATGGGGTGGAGTCTCTCTTGCTGGTTGAATGCGAAATCCCTTCTCTGAAGCTAGATATAGAGCTTTTACTAGACACTTCAACATTGGAATAATGTTTGGTCCACTGAGAGTAGCTTGATGAGTAGCGCCGAGATTCCTTAGTGGCTCTAGAAGTAAATAAGCGTCGCGTCAAGGTCCAATATGACAATTCTGTCCATCTGAGGAAGTTTAGTGAAGGTGATTTGGTCCTTTTGTGGGATCAAGCTAAAGAACCCTTGGGGGAAGGGAATTTTTATCCCATGTGGCATGGTCCTTACGTGGTCAAACATGTGTTAAAGAAGGGCTCCTATGAGCTAGTCGATTATGAAGGGACAACCTTGGAGAAGCCTATAAATGGGATCTATCTTAAAAAATACTATGCATGATCTTCATCCAGGGATGATTGTTGTATATTATTGTACAATTTTTGAATTGCATAGTTAGGTTTTCTTATGGTGATCGGGTTTGTTGATTAGCTTTTGTTTCTTATGGAAGATGTCGATGGAGCCTTCTGTTTACATAGGATTCGCCGATGGTGCTAGCCGTCTCACTCAAAACTCAGCTTCGGCTGCTTGGGTGACTTATACTCCTACAGGTCAGTATTGTCTTCAGGAGGCGTATGTTTACAGCTTTCTTCGAACAATGTTGCTGAATATAGTGCCGTTACTGAGTTATTGCATGATGCCATTTCACATGGTGTTCTCTCTCTTGAGGTACATCTTGATTCACAGTTAGTGGTTTCACAGCTTAATGGCTCATATAGTATTAGGGATCCGATATTATTACGAATATTCTTACATGTGAGATTGATAGAACGACAATTTGAGAATATAACATACATTCATGTTCCAAGAATTTTCAATCAAGTTGCTGACTCATATGCTAACTATGTGTTAGATTAGCATTTGTTTCATAGACCATAAGCATATCACAAACATACATTTTTTCACACATGTAAATAAATAAAACCGATCATCAAAAAAGTTTTTCATTAATATCCAAAAAGTGATGTCATAATACATAAGTGTCATAATACAAAATTGGGGCTTCTGAGCCACCAAAACATAATACACGGTCATACAAAAAGGAATGCTCTCAGGTCTCTAAGCCTGAGGAGGAGGGGGGTTCTAATCGTGGTAGCACACTACGGCTCTATAAATACATCGGAATAATCGAACCCATGCTCGTGGTACACCATCCACCTCAGGCTGCATAGCCTCAGGCAAGTCCTCAACTGGCACCACGGGTATCCTATGCGTCAATCATACGAAATTCATGTGAATGCTTTGGAGAATCCGCTCCACATCTGCACCCATGATATAGTCTCCCCTTCCCCTCCGTCGATGATGAGGGAAACCATTCGATCGTCGTGGTCCTACATTTGCATACACATGACAATTTGTCACTATGTGTCATCACACCAGAAAGATGTCTTTTGAGTCAATATATCAAAAAACATAAAAAAATTTAATAATTCAAAAAACTTAAAAAGTGGGTTTGGGATTCATTACCTATGTCACTATATGCCGCTCCTGGTGGTAGGGGCATGTCTAGATCTCCATAGAAGTCTATACCTGTATAAGGGTAGTCATCTATGGCGATGATCTGCCTCTGCCACCATGGAAAGAAGTCTACTGGGTAGGGGTTAGCCACCCTACCTCCGCCCAGTCTATACATAACATTTTCCCATCGTCATTGGGATGGATCTTGAACTCCGTGTCAATGAATGTCCACTCTAGGGCTTAGCCCTAGTACCCGCTCAAAGAAGAATGTGCTCAGTATGCTGTCGAAACCAAAGTTCTGCACCTTGTCCATTTTGCAGTCACTAAGATGTTGTTTCATCTTTCTCAACAATGATGTGCTATAGTCATACACTGTGGGTCTCATACATTCCACCACATAGAACATCAGTGACCAAGAGGCCTGGTGGAGTGAAGCTAATCCGACTATCCTGCCTAATGCAAATAGTATGGCCTTTAGTACCAGAACCTGGATAGATTTTGTCGGGATTTGACTCCCAACCTTTTCCATGTCCAAAAAGTAGTACACAGCTATGTACTCATCAATATTCAATCCACCTCCTGACCCATGAGATCGGAGATTTACCACCTCTCCTTGTCGGGATAAACCAGTGATAAAGTATATGTCATCAACCTCAATTCTGAGTGACATCCTGTCAATGTGAAAAGTCTCAATGTTTGGATCCCAGTAATCCACTAGTAACTAGGGTAGTCTTGGTTTGGCCCTCAGGCTACCAAGACACCAAAACTTATACAAACCACACGCTCGTAATGCTTGTTGGGCCATAATATCACCTTGCACAACCTCCTCCATATCACCATGTTCTCTTTCCCTCCACTCTAACACCATCTTGCACAAAAAATCCAAAGTTTTGATTAGAATTTGCCTTTGAAAACCTTATTTATGGCCTCATACACGACTGTTTTCAAAACAGCTGCGTATGTACATTGGTTGGGATTTTTTTTCCACGTATGGCGAGCCCTATACGTGGAAAAAACCCCAATTTCCACGTGGGATGAAATGCACAACTATGGATGGCCTAAAAAATTGATTGGACCATGAAAACTTAACAAATTTACATGAAATGAGAAGGGGAGGACATGAGAAGTTACCTGGATCAAACAGGGTCGAATTTCGTTGGATGATGCTACCGGAATTCGCATTGGAAGTTTTGAGCTCAAATGCACTATGTTGGGTAAAAATTTTGAAATGGTATGGAATTTTTAATTTTTTTAATATTTATAGAAATTTTTTGAAATTTTTTACTCACTTTCTATAGTTTTGACCATTTTTTACCATTTTGGACCGTTTGAACTATTTTGATGATGTAGGAGTCCATTTTGAGGGTGGTTTGACTGTGGTTTTGACTCGTTGATGCCTATTTCAGGTATTATGTCTAAACTAGCATGTAGGTTAGGTTTCACATCCTTTAGCACTTTGCATGACCTTATGACTATTTCATTCTAACCTTAGGTATGAACCCATTCTACCTTGTCACGAAACCTTCTTGTTTCTTTTAGAAGTGACATGATGTGAATGGTAGAGCTTGACCATACATGGGTACTCTAGTTAGCTCCTATTTTGCAATTGGTTCCCATGCCAACATTTTTCCTTTAGGGTGTGGGATTCCTTTGTATAGTATTGCCATGAATTTGCGTAAGAGATTCATACTCCTCTTGATCGTTTTACTGGCCTTTTCCCCTGGAATCCCTTATGTCAAGTTGTAATTGCATTATCATGAGTTTTGATTTCCTTATTGAGCCTTATGTCGGCTTCCCTGACTTTAATTATCAGCCACATAGCCCAAGATTGTATCATGTCCAGCAAAGAAGAGCCATTTTATATATCTTTTGTAGCTTCATTCCCCATTTTTTACTCGGCAGGGACTTTCCCTTGAGTGTCGTTATCCTACACATGTTTCCATACATTGAGCATAGGTATGTTCCACTGCTTGGAACTAGTTTGTTTTACCCTCGACACTCATCTCCTCCTATATTGTAACTATAAAGCACTTTTATTCTTTTTCAAGCTTTTCAAAATATCTGAAAAAGTCTAAAAAAATTAAAAAAAACCAAAAATCCGGACAACAAAAGATGTTATATTTGGCAGCAGTCAAGTCATGTCACCTTCAAAAAGAGCATTGTATATCACATCCATTGGTTGGGTTAAGAGTTTGAATTTAGGAGCTGTACTCGTTTCTCTGAGTTTATCTCCACCGACTGGTTAAGCTTCCAGTCCCTATGGAGCCTCTGTCGATGCCTCCTATTTCGCAGAGATGTCCCAGTTTTTTGTATTGAGTCTACGCTGTCTACATTTAGTCACCATTTTCCTTTATGCTCTTGTTCAAAGGAAGTTGAATCCTAAGTCGGCCATTCCTCAGTTTTCTTGACTTTGCATGTCGTCCATTCCTAGTATTGGTACTGGTTCGAGCACATTATGATTGAGTCCTTCCACATTATATAGCTTTGCTGAGTACCTTATGTTGGATGATGGGGGATGCCTTAATTCCTCCTTCCAGCAGATTTCATCCCATCGAATTCATATCATTTATTTCGGGATAGGAGTATAGATTCATTTGAGTTCCTTGAGACTTATAGTCATCAGTGGTAGGTTCTCTCACCATTGACAGTTTTGGGAATACATCAATGTCCCCTAATCAATGGATTATTTCAAGTGTTAAACCTCAACACATTTATTCACACTTGTTAGATTGCACTCTAGTACCTTGATTCCCATTTTCATTATTGGTGGGTGATCCCGCATCTGTAAATGGTATACATCAATGACCAGTAATCAGATAATGGACTACTATGTTCAACCTTGACACCTCTATTCACATAGTAGGACATGTACTTGTTGCGGATTGTGTAGAAGACTTCCTAGATTGGTGGCATTTTTTATATGCTACCTCCTTAATCGTGCCAATGTTCATGAGATTTCAACTCTCGGGACTTGATTCCAGTGTATGTCAGATATATTCAGCTTTCATGGAGATCTTGGTCATTTGTATATATTCATCATGGAGATTCTGATTTATCTATATTGTACATGGCAATGACCACACATGTCATATATCATACCTATTCATGGCCATTGTACTCTTATGTATCTGGGACGACTGTATGTATTTGCAGTCATATGTAGAGATATTTGTACTATATTGTTGGATGGATGGCTCTTCCACCTGGTTCTTCATCACTCCACTTTTGGGATGGACGTATAATGTATTTCGGCCATTGTATCACCCCTATGACCTCACACATTAGGGGGAATCTGTTACAGCTGATTTTACCACACATGGTAGATCACACATTTATGGCCTTCCCTATCCCTCTATAGACTCTTGGGACCCCATCGACCATTTTTTTACCTTTGATGTTTCCAAGACCATCCCTAAAGCACTCATTATTTGCTATACGTGACTTTTTAACCCTTTCTCGTGTATACACGTTGATATATCCCTTAAACCCGCATACATTGGGATGTGTGCAAAAGGCCAAATATTTTTGGAGTTTTCCTTGATGTGGATCTGATTCACTTGTCTCCTAGCCTTCCATATGCCTCGAGATCGCTCAGATTCGACCTTTCATTACCCCAGTGAAGCACTATATAAGGAACCCTTTGGATACATTGAAGGGGGAGAATTGAATAGAAAGAGAACTATAGTCCATTGTTGCCGTAGCTTGCTTATACTTGAGTCTGCATCCCTTTGTCCCTTGGAGCACTTGGTGTTCTTCCCAAGCTTTCCTTTTCTTGTGAGCTTGCTATCGAGAGATGGAGGATTGAGGTGGTGGAGGACTCAATTTTCTCCGGTTCGCAGACGTGCCGACAAAGGTTGTCATTCATGTAATCTCTGATTTATATTAATAGAAATATATTTTCCTATCCAGTGATGTGCATTTAAATGTGATAGGTATAACTCCCAATTCAATATTATTCCTTTGCTAATGCTTATATTTATACAATGCATATGACGGTTGTGTTTCACCTTCCGCCCAGCCTTTTCGGCTTCCTACATAATTATTCAGATTTCTTTATTTATTTAGACAATATATAATCCCGATGGATTATATTCTAACAATCCCCCTCTTAATCCGAAGGGGTGTTTGTAAGTCCGAGCATGTTTCTGAATATTTCAAACTTTTCTCGTCCAAGCGCTTTGGTGAAGATGTCTGCAATTTGATCATTTGTGGAACAATGCCAAAGATGGATTGTCTTGGCCTCTACATGATGTCGAATCAAATGATACTTTGTGTTGATGTGTTTGGTTCGATCATGGAATCTAGGATTCTTAGCCAGCTTGATTGCAGAAGTATTGTCGGCCAATAATGGAGTGGAGTTCTTTTGTTTTTCTTGCAAATATTCAAGTATCTTCCTGAGCCATACTATTTCTTTCGTTGCTTCAGCTGCAGCCACATATTCTGCTTCTGTTGTTGAATCTGGCGGAATTGATTGTTTGCATGATCTCCATGAGACAGCTGCTGATCCAAGACTCATAGTGTATCCAGAATTTGATACTCCTGTCTCCTTATCGCCATCAAAATCTGAATCTGAGTACCCAATAAGTTTGAAGTAATCCACTTTAGAGTACTTGAGTCCAACATCTTGAGTCCCCTTCAAGTATCTTAGAAATCTTTTTGCAGCTGACCAGTGTCCTTCACAAGGTTTATGCATGAACCTTGAAAGTA
>LPNX010548417.1:323073-352037 GCA_001517045.1 Pseudotsuga menziesii
GTGGTGCATCATCAAGATCAAAATGTTCAAAATTTAACTTCAAAAGATGCTCGGTTAACTTTTCATACCATGCACGAGGCGCTTGTTTTAGGCCATACAAGGATTTGACAAGATTACATACCTTTTGTTCTTTTCCTTTCACAACAAAGCCTTCTGGCTGAGACATAAAGACATTCTCTTTCAAGTCTCCATTCAAGAAAGCAGTCTTCACATCCATTTGATGAACTTTCCGCCCTTTCTGAGCAGCTAAAGAGAGTAAGGTATGGATGGTAGCCCATTTTTCTGTAGGAGAGAACGTTTCTTCATAGTCAATTCCTTCCTTCTGTGCATAGCCTTTTGCTACAAGCCTCGCTTTGTGCTTGTCAAGTGAGCCATCTTATCTGTATTTGTTCTTGTACACCCCCTTGTAGCCAATTGGTTTGGTTCCAACTGGAGGGTCAACCAGCTTCCAAGTTCCATTCTTTATGAGTGCATCATACTCATTCTGCATAGCTTCTTTCCACTCAACTCGAGTAGAAGCTTCTTCAAAGGAAGTTGGTTCAAAGTTAGCAGATAAATTAAATTCACAATCAAATGATACATCCATGTCATCACCTAAATTATCTACTCCTCCTCCATCTTCATGTCTTTTTGAACTTCTCGTTCCCATCTTTCCAACTTCATCTGGATGGACACTTTCAAGTGTCTTTGTGTCCCATTTAGGAATCTTCTGTGATGGTCCTAGTTGATCAGCTGGTGGTGCTTCATCATTGATTGAGAGTCTTTCAATTCTCTCAATCACATCATCTAGTTGAACCTCTTGTTCAAGTGAAGTAGCAGGAACTTCTTCATGCGGGGGAGTTGGTGCTTCCTATGGAAATTCCAAAGGTTGATCCAGAATAGGAATCCCCCTTTCAAGGTTTGGAATTTCATATTCATTTTCAAAATATGTCTTTGAATGAGGATAAATTTCAAAATGATCAAGCTGTCTCTCAATGGACTGGTCATTTTTATTAGTTTCAAGAAAAATGACATCTTTGCAAATAACAAATTTCTTGTTTACCTCATCATACAGACAGTATGCCTTGGAGTATTCTTTGTACCCCAGGAAAATGCATTTTCTGCTTCGAGCACCAAGCTTGTTTCTTTGCTCCTTTGGAATCAAGGCATAACAGGTGGAACCAAAAACTTTGAGATGCCTGACTGAAGGGAGATGGCCAAACCACATTTCATGTGGAGTCTGGTTATCAAGAGAATTTGAGGGACTTCTATTTCTCAAATAGGCTGCACATTTTACTGCATCACCCCAAAACATTAGTTTTACATTCTTGAAAAACATCATTGAGCGAACCATATTCATTATGGTTCTATTCATTCTTTCTGCTACACCATTTTGTTGAGGATTGTAGGGAATTGTAGTCTGATGTGCAATTCCATGTTGGCGAAGATAATCTTCAAAAGCATTTGAAGTGTATTCTTTTCCATTATCAGTACGAAGTGTACCAATTTTTTATTGTGCTTGTTTTTCAATCAATGCATGAAAGTCTTGGAATGTTTGAAATTCTTCTGATTTTGTCTTTAAACAGTAAATCCAGCACATTCTTGAGGAGTCATCAACAAATGTCATAAAATAATTATTCCCATTTGCTGAAGGTGTTGGCATTGGGCCACATAAATTAGAATGCACTAATTCTAATTTCCTACTTGCTCTAAAATTAGATTCATGGAATGGCAGCTTACTATGTTTCCCTAATATACATGCATCACAATTGTTCTTCTCTTTGGGAATGGTGGGAAAACCAAATACACCATTCTTTCTCAACAAACGAAGACTGTTATAATTTATATGACCAAATCTTGCATGCCATAATGAACTAGATGACAAATTACCTTCTCCATGCTAAGAGAGGTAGGCATAGTTCTGAACTCTTGCAGATGAACCCTTTAGCATCAGCAGCTTCCCATCTTCATATCCAGTCATGATGAATTGGTTGTCAAAGGACTTTCTTGTTTCTACGGTTCCATCAAACATGTGGATGGAATGGCCTTGCTGTCGTATCTCTACCAAGGACAGCAGGCTTCTCTGCAAATCTGGAAGATAAAGAACATTCTTCAACAAGAAATCAGGGAATCCAGGCATCTTCAGTCGAATGGTGCCCATTCCCTTTGGTTTAATACTTGACTTATCTGCAAAGTACACTATTCCATCTATTGTTTCATTAAGTTCTTCAAAACAATCTTTTCTAAATGTCATGTGTGATGTTGCACCAGTATCAAGCAGCCAACAATCTTTGTAAGATGAAAGTGAAGTCATTTCATTAATTCCAAGATTACAATGTGCAACAATATAAGAATCAGAAGATTTACTATCATCTTGGTCATCTTTCTTCTGGTTATGCTTGTCTTTGATGGAGTCCCATGAAGCCCAAC
Organism: Pseudotsuga menziesii; assembly: GCA_001517045.1. Lineage (NCBI taxonomy): Eukaryota > Viridiplantae > Streptophyta > Pinopsida > Pinales > Pinaceae > Pseudotsuga > Pseudotsuga menziesii. Next base: position 325,483 of record LPNX010548417.1, read on the forward strand.
ACTGATCTGATGTGTGCCTAGTCTTTTCACAACGCTTGCACTGCAAATCTGATCTTTTTTTTTCTGCCCCCTCTACCTTTGAAATTTCTTCTTCCTCTGTGTTGGGATATAGGGAAAACTTGGGTTTTATACGTTTAGCTTCACACCAACAAAAGACCCACAATGTTGGCCCTTTCGGCAACAACCTGCGAACAGGTTGCAGTCTCACCCGAAACAACTATGGGATGCCGCAGAATCAGGTTTCTGCAAGAAGAAGAGGGAGATTACTGTACCTTTAGCTTTTATCAATTTATAATCAAGTAACATAGAGCTTAATCATTCACACACACAGATATATATATATATATATATCTTCACAGTTAAATAACACCGTGACTTGGTTAACCCTTACTGGGAATGCATAGCGAAGCTATTTCTCAAACAGTGATCTTACTTATCATATTTATCTATACTTATCAATGCATAAAATAACATAACAGAAATCACACAAGAAACACAACACCAGATATAACGTGGTTCACCCCTAGTGTAGGGGTTACATCCACAGAACTGTGTTTTATTCAACTTTTCTACAAAATCACAGTTCTGATTTGTGCACTCAGCTGCAGATCCTTTCAGTCATCAAGCCGTGCACACAGTAGCAGGCCTCTATGCACACAGCTGCAGATTTTATTATCACTTACAAACCCTCTGCACACACAGCTGCAGAGGTCGTCCATGCACTCAGCTGGGACTTATCCTTCACGTACAAAATAGCCTTAGCTTCGCCTTCACTTTCTTACATTCAAAAACCTAACCTCACTTCTTTACACAAGTGCATATTTATACAGCGCACTATTACAAAACCATGGTCTTAAACCATGGGTATCCCAAACCCTAAACCTTGGACTTAAACCATGGGTTTATTACAACAAAATTCTTTGACTCACCCTCAACACCCCTAAGACTATTTTGAGCTGTAACTCCGCTTATAAGCTTTCACCAAAACCGCAGAGTTACCAAACTCTCAGGTTGTTAACACCGGAGTCCCAACAGGCCCCTAAGACTCGCCAGTGTCCCGTCCCGGGACACTCATCCACTGGGCTGGTGATAGACATTTTCGGTGAAGACATAGTGCGCTACTTACGGATGCCCCTCCTACTGCTATCGGTTGATCGCTTCCTTCCATCGTGCTATTTATGCTGAGGAAGGTCTTCTGGATCCATCTGCAACCCCACCCTTCACACTGTTTGCCAAACACTTGACCATCCACAACTAAGGGTCCCTAGAATTGCGTGTCAAGCTGCATAAGGAAAACATCCACCTTGGTTCTGTCAAACCCGGAGGATACATGGTGGGATTCTCCAGAGTCTTGATATGAGGCCTTGTGCCTTTCGTCGCTCCACGTTAGAGTGAACTTTTTCCTTCCTTTGTACCTTAGTCGGATAGGACTATACTAGTGAACTGCTCAGAAGGTTCTACAACCCTCTCTCTTTGAACTCTCGTATTAACTTCTGGAATTCGCAATTGTTTGACATGGTTCCGACTGAAAAACTCAAAGAAATGCTTAATGCAGGAGTCGGAGGCCGATGAAGTGTTTTATAGAATCCCGTAACAGAATCTGTCATCATGGTGCATTAATGACACCAAATCTGATGGAATGCCGAAAATCTTGTCCACACGGTGCCAAATTTTCCTCCAAAATCTCATTATTACAGGTATGGAGAGCAGTTCTCGTGCCAGTGCCACCACATCCATTTTGTCCCATCCATCACATTTTAGGCTGCAACACACCTTGGACCTTCGACATAACAACAACCCGCTACTGCGACACAATATTAACCCTCAATACTTACTACCCCATGTGGTATCCAAGTTTCAACTGTTCTTGGGAGTAATACTATCCTTCTAGGGGCTACTTTTGATTAGGAGGTCCCAGCCTGTCCCTATACTTCTTCAGATGACTGCCATTTACCATCGAGGGTAAAACTTCTCCATTCAACTTAGCTAGTTGAACTGCGCCACCATCAGTAACTTTCTGTACTATGTACGGTCCCTTCCAATGTGTCTTGAACTTGCCTGGGAATTTCATGAATTTGCTATCATATAAGAGCACAAGATCACCCTGCTGGAACTACTTCTTCTTGATGTGTCTATCATGACATGCTTTTTCTCAGGCCTTCTGCACTTGCTGTTGGAACCCTGCAATAAATCTATCCTCTTCCAGTTCTACTATCTTCGTCAGCCTTGCTGTCACTCTAGCTGGGTCATCCATCTCTGTAAAAGTGGATATTCTGAGGCTAGGAACAATGTACTCCATGGGCATGACTGCTTCTTGCCCATAAACCAACCTAAAAGGTGTATGGCCTGTCAATTTCTTGCAGGTAGTTCTATATTCCCAAAAGACTGCTGGAATTCTAAGATCCCAGTCATTCCTGTTAACATTGCAAACCTTCGTCAAAGCATGCTCAAGGATCTTGTTAAAGGATTCAACAGTTTCATTCTCTTGTGGATGATAGGCAGTACGCTTCTGATGATAAACCTAGAATTCTTCAGTCAATACTTCAATAGTCTTGTTTAAAAAATGTGATCCTTGATCACTCATAAGAATTCTAGGACACCCAAATCTGGACAAGATGTTGTCAAAGATGAACTTCGCAGCTACAGCAGCACTACAAGTCTTGACTGGTTGAGCTTCGGCCCAGCGGGTAAGGTAATCAGTCGCTATAATAATGTATCATGCCCCTGACTTCTTCGCAGGGAGATTGATAGGGCCAACAAAATCAATTGCCCATTTGTCAAATGCTTGTAAAGTTACCTGCGGGACTAGAGGCATCTCATCCCTCCTAGATGGTTTGCCTGTTCTTTGACAGATGTCGCAGCTGTGGCAATATTCTCTTGCATCCTTGTGGATCGTAGGCCACCACAACCCGGCTATCAAAATCTTCTGTGCCGTAGATTTTCCTGCATAATGACCTCCTGTGGGGCTAGAGTGTGCCTCTGCCAAAATTAGTGGCTTTTCATGCTCCAAGACACATCTGCGCAATATTTCATCTGGTCCCATTTTATACAGCTGTCCTGCTATTAAGGTGAAGTCCGCTGCGCGAACCACCAACTGCTTCTTCTGCTGTGTGGTCATCTCCGCGGGTGGAAAACCTATAGACAAATACTGAACAATATCCTGAAAGTACTCATCAATCATCTGGATAGCAAACAACTGGGCATCAGGAAGACTTTCGTCCAAACTGGTAGGTTCTTCTCCTGACTCGAGCCTCGACAAGTGGTCAGGTCCATGGTTAAGTATTCCAGGCTTAACTATGATCTCAAAATCATATTCCTGAAATAGAATTAGCCACCTACATATCCTTCCACCTAGTACAGGCTTGTTAACCAAATACTTTAAAGCAGAGTGGTCAGTGAACATCTTAAAGTGAGATCCTAGCAAATAATGTCGAAACTTCTGTAGTGCATACACCATAGCAAGACCTTTGCGTTCTGTCGTAGTATAATTTTTCTCTGTTGTAGACAATTTTATACTTGCAAAAGCAATAGGGTGATCGATATTACCTTCACCAGATTGAGCCAAGATAGTACCCAAAGCAATGGAGGATGCATCAACATGTACATGGAACTCCTTATTCCAGTCAGGGAATACTAAGATAGGGGCGGTGACCATTTTTTCTTTTAGCACATCCAAGCTTTCTTGGCACTCTGGTGTCCACTCGAACTTAATATCTTTCTTCAGCTTCCTTTCCATCGGGGCGGTGATCTGGGCATAGTTTCGGATGAATTTCCTATAATAGCCAGTGTGACCAAGTGTAGTGCGAAGTTGTTTAACAGACTTTGGAGGTGGTAGGTTTACAATAATAGCTATCTTCGCAGGATCCATCATCAATCCTTGCTTACATACAATGTGTCCAAGAAAAATCCCAAATGGTGCACAAAAGATGCACTTCTTCAAGTTCAAGGAGATCTGGTGCTATCTACACTTATCCAACATAAGTCTTAGACTAGTTATGTGATCTTTTACTAGCCTAAAGATAGTCCAGTCATCAAAATATACTTCAAGGAATTTATGTATAAATTCTTTAAATGCGGAGATGACTACTCTAGAAAACATAGCAGGGGCATTCTTCAACCCAAACGGCATAACTGTATACTGAAAGGAACCCATTTATGTAGCAAAGGTTGTCTTATGTCGATCCTCTGGAGCAATTCTAATCTGATGGTAGTCTGAAAATCCGTCAGTAAAAGAGTACACCTCTTGACCTCCGACATTATCTAGCACTTCATCCATAAAAGGGGTGGGGAAGGGGTCATGTAAGCAAGAATCATTCAACTTCCTTAGATCAACACATATTTGGATCTCACCTTTAGTCTTCTTCTCTTGCACCACCATAGGGCTGACCCACTCAGATTCTTCAACATGTTCAATAATTCCTGCAGCGAGCATCTTATCCAACTCCAGCCGAAATTTTTCCTTATACTTAGGGTTCAACCTATAAGGACGTTGTTTCACAGGCTTCGCATCAGGTTTCAATGTAATTTTTATCACACCGATATCCCCCAGGATACCTTTCATCTCTGAGAACTTCGTCGGGAACAGGTCCTGATATTCGTGGAGAAGTTGGGTCACTTTGCTTACCATCTCATCATCCCAATAATCTCCAATGGTAGCATGCTTAGGCTGGTCTTCTGATCCAATTTTGATGGTCCGCGTCTTCAGGGGCTGAGTCACTGCCGCTTCTTCAACTGCTGGTCCTTGTACTTCACAATTCCCTTCTGACTCAGGAATATCAATGTTGCGCGGATCCTCATCCTCGTCAATTGCGAGGTTATAACATTCTAGGGCATGAGCTTCTTGTGTCTTCCAGTCGGGTCGGTATTCTTCTACCTCTTGATCGTCAAATACCTTAGTGTGGATCAACCTGATAGCTACATCTAAAGCTGGACAAACTTCATTAGTGGAAAAGGTAACTCCAAAACTATCAACAAGACAATCCCAACTTACAGTATCCCGGCGAATCTCAGCCTCTGCGTACCAGTTCCTTGCTATTGGCTCCAGAGTATGCACAAATCTATGTACCCATTCTTCTTGAGATACATACTTCCACGCCTCATAGCATCTTGCCAAATGTTCCTGGGAGCTAGACGTTCCATCAAACTTGGTTCGCAGCTCCTGGGGCTGGTCCCAGAATCTCAGGCAAAGGAGCTTCTGACAAGTTTCCCAATTAGGAATATTTTTCTTATGGTTGTTCCACCATCTGGCTGCTGTGGCCCTGAATGCTGAATCCAGGGTCTGTAGTCTCTGTGAGTCTGGTACCCGTTCTGAAAATTGTCCAATAAACTACTCTGGATCTGACAACCCATCGAAAATAGGGAGGGCACTATCCTGAGTACCAAGCCATCTGAGAGACTTGGTAATTCTGGCGCATCTATGTCCATGCAGCTCATGGAGTCTGTTCTGCCAGTTCTCTAACCCATCATCGGAGTCTGCCATACAAGAGCTGTCACACTGCCAATCCAAAATACCTTCAGCATTAGGATCGACATAATCTTCTTCCTTAGCTGTAATGTTATAGATGTGGTCCAAGTCATCCTGATCTTCATCTCGTAGTGGTTCTGTGTACCTTTCTCCTTGTGAAGGATCCAGGGGTACGATGACTCTCAAATCTTTCCCTTCGAAGGTCATCTGTCTCTTCTTAAGGTTAATGACTGCGGCATTTTCCATTGCCCATTCAATGCCTAGCAGGGCTGGATAGGGGTTACTGTCATCAATGATCTCAATAACTTCAAAGTCGGCTAAAGTACTGATCCCATCAATATCAATTTGAACACTAAGGAATCTCCCGAGGGGCACAATCCTTTGCTGATTGGATAACTTCAACTGTATAGGGGACCAGGCAAGGGTAGGTTTCCCCATTTGCTCCCAGGTTTGCTTAGTTAGAACATTGACTTCTGATCCTAGATCCAAAATGACATCAGTCATATCATATTCTCCTACTTGAGCATTCAATCTCATTTCCCTGCCAGTCCTTCTGACTCTATTAACAGTTTTGTCCCAACCATGGCTTTGCTGAGGTTCGCAGGAGGCAATGACTTTCTGCAGCTCATTTAAATCATTTTGATTTCTTAAGAGTTTCAGGCAACTCTATAAAAAGGAGGACAGTGTACTCACTTTGTCCATCGAAGCTTCTTGCGGCTGCGCCAGCGGCTGAGGGGGTTGCGCAGGTGCAACTGGGGTGCTAGGGTTAGCAAAATATTTCTTGGCTTCTATGAATGTCTCTTTTTCTCTTTCAATATCAAATTCTAGGATTTTCTTGGGAGCTTTACGAACACAAGGCTCGTCAAGTCATTTCTCCATATTTTGTATGTGTGTCGTAGCTCCACTCCGTGTGACAACATTAATAGCTGCGACAGGTCGTGGCTCGATGGAAATAATCTGGATATTATGGGTAGGAATACTGTTTCTGGCCTGAATCTTAGCTATCAGCTGCGGGCACTGCTCGATCACGTAATCTACTGATCGGCAATAGCAACATGTCGTAGTTGGGTTCCGACAATCTCTAGCTAAATGCCCAGCTTGGTTACAGTTGTAGCAGACGACCTGGCCTCTGCCTCTTCCTACCATACCACCACGACCACGTCCTCCAAGATCACCTCTACTGGATGCACCATTGCGGTAACCATAACCATCATTGCTCTGTGCTTCATTTTGTATCCGATAGGTGTCATAGGTACGACACTCAGCTTCATTATGTCCTACAGAATTACAGAATCTACAATAGGGGTTCTGAGATCCTTGTCCATACCTTTGTAGTAGGTGGCAGTCCTCAGGGCGATGCTGACCTGTTATTCTGCAGAGCTCGCAATATAGAACTTGCGGTGGAAATGGGTTTGGCGCACCCGTATTCGGTAATTTCTTACCAGAGGACACCGATCCTTGTCATGACCTTCGGTCCGAAATTGCGTACACCAAACCTCTTCGCGGCCGAATTTTCCTGTCTTCATGTCGCGGAGCTCCAGGACCATGGCTTCCAACTGTGCTTGGATTTTAACAATACCCGGATTATCTCTAACAGGTGCGGTCTCAAGCTTCATCGCGATTTCCAAAGCTTCCTGTTGGTCAGCAACCTTCTGTTGCATGAGTGGAGTTCTGAGATGTGGTAGCAATGCGGCAATAAACCATTCCTTGTGCTACACCAGTCCAATTGTGAAACTGACTTGGTCAAGTAGAAATTTGAACCTCTGATCAAAGTCCCACACTGATTCGCCTTGCTTCTGCTAAATTTCCTTTAATTCAGTGATACACTGCGACTCTGATTTGGGCTTCTTAAACTCTTTGATTATTGCTGCTTTGATATCATCTAGGGCAGGATTCTGAGTACTAGGGAATTTCATGAACCAGGTCAAAGCCTGGTCCCTGAAAGAAGTAATGAGCTGCGCGGTCCTTACAACTGGGTCTGTAATGTTCTTAGCAGTCCACACCGCCTCACATAAAAACTAGAACTGTTATGAATCCTCTGATCCAGTTCCTTTGAAAACAGGAAGCTTAATATCATCAGTCATGTGGGCCATAGTAGATCGAGGGGGGATTGGAGGGGGACGGGAAGTAGGCGGGGGGGGAACTTACTGAGGTAGACTGACCTGCAATAGGGGTACTGGTACTAGGGTTACTTTCGGTCTGCGACGGATTCTCGGGGATAACAGATCAGCGCTGTGGGGTTACCGAGGGGTTTCCAACAGAAGGGATTTCTTCGGGCTCTGAGGCTGCTGGACTGAAAGGGGTAGAATCGGTATCCTGACCTAGGGTAGATGACTCAAAAGTTCTTTTGTACCTTTTGCCACTTCGCAGCAAACCACTTTGCTCGTCAAAGGTGTTTCCACTTGCAAACATAGGTTAGTAATACACAATCTAACAGTCTGATTCAAGAAGCAATATTCCTTTTTAAGCTAATAGCATCTTAATCTTCAGAGTGAATAAATTTAAAAACTTACCCCTTGGTCCTTTGAAGAACTGTCACTCTGCTTCACTAAAGGAGGTACTTGTGTCAATAGTGAACGCCGTCACAAACGCCTCAAGGGTTCGCGTCATCCAGAAATCAACAGCGCGAGAAATCCCGTTGTTTACTCTTTTCAACAAGTTGATTCTTGCGGGGGTCCAAGCAAGAAACTGACCTCCACGAAAGTTCGTCCTTCGCTCGGCCAACCTAGATATCCACGGGTGCAACTCTATGTGGATACTACCAAAGAAAATTTCATAAACATCACAAAAAACATACCTTTGTAAAAATTCGCTTGCGCTACGACGCGGATCTTTGTTCTCTTGCTCAACGAATTTTAGATAAGTCTCATCCAGCCAATCACCGATTTCTTTCACAAAGGGTCTCCAGAACATAGCCCTCGAGGTACGACATAAACCCCTCTTGCACAGATACTGAGTTCAACTGGCAACGGAACCACTTTGTTGGGCTATAGGGTAGACCTGGGTTTTATACCTTTAGCTTCGCACCAACAAAAGACCCACAGTGTTGGCCCTTTCGGCAACAACCTACGAACAGGTTGCAGTCTCACCCGAAACAGCTATGGGATGCCGCAGAATCAGGTTTCTGCAAGCAGAAGAGGGAGATTACTGTACCTTTAGCTTTTATCAATTTATAATCAAGTAACACAGAGCTTAATCATTCACACACACACACACACACACACACACACACACACACACATATATATATCTTCGCAGTTAAATAACACTGTGACTTGGTTAACCCTTACTGGGAATGCACAACGAAGATATTTCTCAAACAGTGATCTTACTTATTAGATTTATCTATACTTATCAATGCATAAAAGAACATAACAGAAATCACACAAGAACCACAACACCATATATAACGTGGTTCACCCCCAATGTAGGGGTTACGTCCACAGAACTGTGTTTTATTCAACTTTTGTACAAAATCACAGTTTTGATCTACGCACTCAGCTGGGACTTATCCTTCACGTAAAAAATAGCCTTAGCTTCACCTTCACTTTATTACATTCAAAAACCTAACCTCACTTCTTTACACAAGTGCATATTTATACAACGCACTATTACAAAACCATGGGTATCCCAAACCCTAAACCCTGGACTTAAACCATGGGTTTATTACAACAGAAGTCTTTGACTCACCCCCGACACCCCTAAGACTATTTTGAGTTGCAACTCCGCTTATAAGCTTTCACCAAAACCACGGAGTTACCAAACTCTCAGGTTGTTAACACTGGAGTCCCAACACTCTGCCTATCTCTTTGCCATAGAGAGTGGCACCAACTATTGATGACAAAGATTGCATCTTTTACAGATGTTAGTGTAATTTACAAGAATGAACTTAATATGACAAAGAGAAATAGAAAACAATAACCTTGCAGGTCTACAGTCTCTGCCAAGGTGAATACAATGCAAGCTTCACGTGCGCATACACAAGCTTCTTCAATATCCAAAATACGAGCTTCAAATACATAGCAGCATTCATTTTTATACAATATATACTCTACAGAATATGTTATGCGTGGAGGCACCAGAAGCTAATATATTAGTGTGCAAAGGATATAAGTGCACAAAAAATCAAGCACTAAACTATATACTTCTACAAAATCAAGTGATTAGCAGTAGCAATTATCAGCAACAATATTAAAATACTTCTTACAACCTTCAACACATATATCAGTAGTCTTCAACGCAGCACCAAGCAGTCTTTAGGGTCGTTGGAGAGAAATCACAGTAGCTCCAATGCACAATAGTATTCAATGCACAACTCATAATTCAAAGGTCTGAACTCGAAGGTCTTCAAACAACAATCATCCCACAAAGTATCACTTCAGTTTGACACACAAAGTCACCACCAAGAAATAGGGTTACGTAGCATTGATAATGCCATCATCGTGGGAGAGCCCACACGCATCGAGAGAAGTGAATTTTCAATTCTTGCAATTACATACTAGAGGTAGCCACACACCAACTCCACGTAGAAAATATGCAATATTGTGCAACTAAGGAATGATACACACCTTCAGAAAATTAGGGTTTCCTTCCTCCACGCTGTTCAAAAAATTAGGGTTTCCTCCCTCGACGCTATTTCAGTGTTCAACACAGTCTTCTCACTAGTCTTCACATAGGAAGCTTTCATTCAATCTCCAATGCAGCTTCAGGATCGGTCTCCGTTCATGGATCATATTTGCATAGCTTCACAGGCTTCACGCAGGCACAACTTCACGGCAGGTACACACGGGCTTCAGGCTTCAGCAATCTTCAACGTAGCCTTCAATGGCACACTACACAATCTAGTTGAAGTAGCAAAGATTATATGGTGTTTGTTTGAAAAATTGTAATTACAAATATGGATCTCCATGTATTTACAAGGGCGCCATGTCTCAGGTCTCTGGAAGCAGCAGCAGTTCCAGTGATGGGATCGTATCGAGGATGAGCAACAGTGTGAGGCAGTCTCTCGTTTTTCACAAGTCCAAGAGGGCGGCCTCCAACACCGCTCGTTACAGAAAGAGTATTATGTGTAGCAGAGATTATATGGTATGCAAGGACTGGAACAATGTGCTGACATTGTTAACCCAGAAGATTATAAGCAGGTCGCGTGTACCCCTTTCTCCTTCTCTCTTTACTCGTTTCAATCACGTTAAGCAGTCACTACAGTTCAGCTCAACGAAACCAGTGCGAGTGACCATTACTACTTTAAAAATAAGCGCGGTATTCTTTGGAAAGCGTATTGCAACCGGGTGCAGATGAGGCTGAAGTTGACGGAGTGGAAAGAAGCTATGTAATCTCAAACTCACACAGCAGATGGAGGAGATCGCAGTAATCTCAACTCAGTCTCAAATTCCAACAATATGGACTCACGCATTTTATGAACAGTCCACACAGAAAAAATTAGGGTTTTGTGACTATCACGTGGATTATCACATCATGCAAAGGATGGATAGGATTGAGCGGAGCGTTAGAACAGCCAGCGCATGCACCAATGCATGCAATCTGCAGACTGAGGAAAATGAGTGAGCAGTATGGCAGCCAGGAGGGACCAGGACTGAAATGCAGCCAGGATTTATGGCAGGAACCCGCTCTGATACCACTGATAGGTATAACTCCTGATTCAATATTATTCCTTTGCTAATGCTTATATTTATACAATGCATATGATGGTTGTGTTTCACCTTTCGCCCAGCCTTTTCGGCTTCCTACATAATTATTCAGATTTCTTTATTTATTTACACAATATATAATCTCGACAGATTATATTCTAACAAAATGAATATTGAATCCATGGATGCTTTTAATTTCTTATAAATTATTGATTATATATGATAGAGTAGGTTTAACACCATTATATAGCATGCTTGTCTTGTTTGATGTTGTTGAGAGAGCAAATTGTTAACACAAGTGGGATTGGAAAAAGCTCAACGGGGATCTACATCAACCATCCAGAATAAGGTATGTTTCGAGATCCTTTAGTGTTAGATGTTTTATTTCTCTTGCATATTGGGAAGGGATTGATTTCTGTGGTTTCTCTGTCTATTGTGGTACACCCCAAGCCATAGGAATTTTTCTCTGTAACAGTATGCAGTCTTCGGTTTTGGAGAAGAATGGTGTAATGTGGTTCCTTTGCGCAAGATTAATATGATATGGTGATTATGGCACAAATATTATCTGTTATTGTTGTTGCGATATGATCTGTTATGATGCTGTGACCTGTTCTGTTATTATGTTGTTTTGGTATAATGTTGATGTGATTTAGTCTCTTTCTACTATATTGATGCGATCTGTTTTACTTCTATGTTGATGCGATCTATTTTTCTGCTACTGTCTATTGCACTATGAGTAGATATGTTTCATGGACAATGCTGCGATATTGTGACAACTATGTAATGACATAATGATTGCATAAGTTATGAATACACTTTGCAAGTTGAATAAATAGTGTAAAGTTGGTTGCAAGCTCTGGATTTGGCAGTTATGGTGTCCTTTCATCGGATCCCCATATCCTTCATCCCTACTATTGAAAACCCAGTTCCGACAGCTCTCCCTTGAACGCCTCAGGTGATACCTCATATGCTCCACAAAAGTTGCTAGGCAGGGTAAAACCTGTCCGGGCTGATACTTAGGGATATTGCATTGGTTGAGCATCGACAGAGTGGGAACCCCTATCGATGAGGATTTGTTGGTGGGTTTCTCCAACACAGAGTATATGTTAGTAGTATTTTTCACATCCCACTATGTATTTATATAGTTTTTTACAATGGAGAGAGAGGGTCGACCCTTTCAGTGGTTGACCTCTCTAATAATAGAGTGTATTAAAGACTAAAAACAACTTCATTTATGAACTGAACTGAACAAGTTGGTTTTCCCCAAATCATGCATGTCAATTTCCTAGATTCGTGCAACATAATAGGTGGATACTTGGACGGGATATAGAGTGAACCTTTACAGGAAGAACCTCACGAACCATGTGTGTCAGGTGGGAAACAAAACCCATGTTTTCATTTGTGGCATGAATGCATCCAGATTGGCAAACAAAAAAATCTCCAGGGGTGAATGATGGGTCCAATGACCACCCAAATGCGAATGAGAGTCCGAATGAGCACCCAAACAATAACCATATCCTATAGAAGCAAAATTATATTCCCAATGTATTTGATAATGTTAATTTGATGTTAATTTTCCATAAAAATGACAATTCGATGAAAAATTATAGAGAAATTGTATGAATGTCAAAGATGGATACCTGATTCAATACTGATATCTGAATGATGAAATATATGAGCTTGATATACTAGAAATGAAAAAAATATCACCATCATGGCATGATTATAGATCCAAAATAATGACAAAACTAGGCATCAACACACCCCCAAACTAAGGACATTCCAGGTCCCACTAAGCAGAAAGAAAAGAAAATCAGGAAGAAGGTTGAGTTGCGATAACACTTTCCTTCGACTTCAAGGAGGAGGAAGTAGAATTGGGTTTATACCTCCTGGATTGAGCCTGTAAGTTACCATATATTTTTCGGAGAGTGTCATGAGAAGTTGTAATGGATTTATTAAGCTCTTTGACACTTTTCACCTGATTACGCAATTCTACATTTTCTTGATGCATTCTACATTCTCTTGATGCAATTCTGCATTCAGGAAAACTAGCAGAGGAAACATACAATACAGGGGAAGACACATCAGGACTAGGTTCGTTTGGCTGAGCATTAGGATTGTATGGATTGGCTTTCTAAATGATGGGATAAACACGATTCTCCCCTCTATGATTAGTGGGTATCTGTGAGAAGAGTGGAGGCTCAATTGTCGCATCATTATGGACAGGCTCATAAGAGCGGCTAAGTTGATTCATTCCCAAGAGGGACTCATCAAATTGCATAGAATTAGGATCTCTCTTTACTCAGGAAGAGGTTTGTCTAGGTTCACCATCACAAGTCTGATACTGAAGGCATTTTTGAGAGGTAGAGGAAGATGCTTTAACATGGGGCTTCTTGGTATGATGTGGATTCAAAACTGTAAACATGAAATTTTCCTAAGTTTTCCCTGTTTCCTTCAGTTGATGGATAATTAATATCTTGATAAGGCCATGGTGATACAGGCTTCCAGAGGGATTGAAAGTATTCTTTCTAATTTGGTTTAACATTTTCTCGAGACTTCGTAGGAAATAAAATGGGGAATTGATAGTCTGATTAAGGAACAAAATGAGCTAACAACCAGAAATGACAAGCCTTGAACACTGTAAACTTAACCTCACAAGTGACGAGGCAAATGATAACAGCTAAGGGGTCCAAATATTTTGGTTTAACCCACTCTTGGTGGAATCCTCTGGTTCTTGCAACATAGTGGTAGTCTGTTTTGAAGGCGAAATCAAATGTCGACCAAAGGAGGAAAAGGTGTTTATGCCACCGAGAACCCTTCCGAGGAAGCTTCATGGCCACTATTATGGACTCTTCAGTTACTGGAAATACAAGAGAACCAACCTGAGCCATATTTCCATCAAACCCCTTGGAAAATAGCAATGAAATATCGTCATCATGGCCTTGAAAGAGGTGAAGAAATGGACCCCAACCTTCCTGGAGGAACAGTTCACGACACATGTGAAACTCAGGGATCTGAAGAAAAACTTGGTAGTTTTCTAGTTTGTGATGAGTAGGAATGCTGACAGAGGTAAGTGAGACAGGGAATGAGGATGAAAAGAAAACAAAGACTAGAGGAGATCAGGTGCAAATGAAATGAGAATATGAAGACATAATCAATCCTACAAAAGGGTTCAGATGGATGGCTGAATAACCGAAGGCTAAAATCCGGCACGTTTGGATGATCAAATCATAATTTCAATTCAAATGATAGATTATAATAAGGAAAGGTGTGTCTAATGAAATCATAATAATTATATCAACTCTTCAACCAATGTCCAAAGTTATAAACTTTGGGCAAGTTGAAGAGAGAAAATATTCGTCATCATGAAATCGTAGAGCGAAGCTTATTAAAAATGACAATGACCCTTAGTTAGCTCAAAAATAACAAAATTATAACTCCCTTCATGCAAATTAATTCAGATTGAATAAGGACTGAAATTGTATAGCTAGGAGGAACAGATTTATACAAAATATTTTTCTTGAAGAATATATCTATACGAAAATATCCATATTAGCCAATTGTTTGTGAAATTGATATGAACAGAAAATGATAAACGTATAAAATATTGTAGTTCCTCCACCGGTGCAGAGATAATACTAATTAGTTTTTATTTGATTGTCAATTAGATTTGTCATTCCATAATCAAAATTTGAAAATTGTATACCTTGGCATATTTAACAATGTTGTTACAGGGCTATAGTTTCATTTAGATCTTCATTCGACACTTCATTCTTTCAGATGTTCATTCAATCCTTCCTTTGGCAATCCTTTGAACTTTGAAAGAATGTGCTTTTTTTCCCTTTGATTTTGCAGAATATTTCTGAATTGTGGGTAAATTTGTTTTCAAGTCTGCATAAATGAAGCTGCTGCTTCTGTGACTACTCCAGAAATGAGAATAATGTAACTGCAATGAAGAAACTGGGTGAAGATATGGATGCTTTCAATTGTGATTCAAACTCTGTGTTGGAAGAGTGGTCCAGTAGCTGGGCGTTTAAGCTTCTGATTTATTGGGTACTTGCTTCCTCTTGAAACATTTTATATGATGAGCCTCTTCAACCTGTTCTCCTTTTTATTAATATGAACCAAAAAATTTGGTATTCTCATCCATTGCTTGTGTCTTTCCTGTAGAAACAAAATTACTTTATAAGATACTTTAGGACAAAGACCTTAATTGATTCACAAGTGAACAAAAAATGAAAACAATTCTTAGTTAGTTTGATTCATAACAAGAAAACCTTGTGTTTTTTTTCATCATAAACTTTCAGATAAAAACACAGTGACCCATAAATTAATGATGATATTACAATAACTAATTTTAAAATTCCTTACTATTGACTTCCATAAAAACTCAGTCGGATCTCCCTAGTGCACAAGAATCACAATGCCTAGAGAAATCCAATGGAATTTCACACTTAAGGCCCTGGAAATGGTAAACATATGGCCCCACCTGGAAAGATAAAGATCTTTAATCACATGAAGATTGGATGACTGGTATGAAGGAGTTCTTGAGGCTATTATCCCATGGCCAAATGATGGAGTTTATTTACTTAATTTCATCCATATATACTTATTTTCAATCAGACCCATATCAATTATAACATAAAACATACTCATATATATATTTACACAAAATTTTCAACCAGTTTGTCCTTTTCCAGGAAGATTCCCCTCTGTCAATCAGGCATATTCAGTACTCCATCGAGTTTACTTGGTCATACCATAGGCTGGTAACTGCTGCCAGAGAGCCTGTTTAGTACCCCAATGGGTAAGCCTCTTGAACCCTTTTTGCATCAGAGGCTCTTGTCCTAGACTTCCACTCCCTATTGATTTTCGGCACTTTATTGCCTATGAGTGAGTGGATGGGGGAGCATCTCTGAAAACCTATTATGGATGGGGATGGTATATGGGTTTAAAGGACAACTGGTTTCCTCTCTTTTTTCTTCTTTTTTTTCTCTTTTTTTTTAGTTCATAGAGTCAGATGTGTAAAAGATACTTATGAATCAATAATACATATGGTTCATTACAATAATATGTGATTGTTATAGGAATATTGCACCTTCTGTGGATAGAATTTGTTCCTCTGGTCTGAATGGTTTAGATCCAGAACAAATGAGTGAACGACAAAGGATGAAGACCTTCCCTGAAAGCTATAGACAAATGGAATAATGCTTCGATTATGAACCTGTGTACCTACAAACATATCAAACATACAAGCACATCAAAGCTACTAGAAAATCATCTACTTATCCATGCTAGTGACTAAGGAATCTAGCAACATATACATGTGAAATCAAAACAACAGTAATGTGGGATGGAAATCAACTTTGCATTAAGAATGTATGAAGAAGCTTACAACCGTTGCCTTAGTGTCGACAAGCCCCTCCACAAGACAAACAATTCATCCCCATAAGCTCCAACTTTTCTCTCTATGCTCTCCAATGACTTGGACTAGGTAGTTAGTCCAACATCATAACAATACCTCTATAGTTATTTTCCTCAACTATGGATATGAGCTTTTATTTATAAGGTTCAATGGATAGGAATAGTTGAGAGAATGGTGGGTGAGGTGGCTCCAAGATCCTACCATGGGGTATCTTGAGCTCAAAATAACCCATAATGATAGGGATAAGGGAGGACACGAGGCTCAAGTTCTAGAAGCCTCGAGAAAATTCTCTTTTTCCCATTTTACCCAGGGTACCCCTTTTGCTCCCTTATGACAGAGCGATTTAGATGAGAACCATTTTAAGACCAAATACCATAGGCAGTGGCACTGCTTCTCTATAACAGGATATAGGTGATGCTGAGCAAGGTACCACTCATCAGCCACAGGGTAAGCGCGGTACTAGATTTTTTCAAGTATAATTGACAAACAAAGCAAGTTTCCACTCCAAGTGTTGGGATTAAGGGAAAACATGGAAGTTAAGGGTCTCATCACATGATGGTGACAGGATTTAGGTATAACAAAATGTCCCCAAAGAATGAGACTTAGAGGGATACGATAAGCGAGAGATTTGAGAGAACAAGTTGTCACTTTGAGGTGAAAATGTCAGCTCGGTCGGAGAATGTCATCCAGTAGGCATCTATATTAAATCAATACTTTTGAATCATAGACAAACGTAACCAACTCATGGTTGTGGACCAATACAAAGCATATCCACGAGAGGAATAAACAAGCATGGCTACTAGAATACAACGTAGATCCATGTGATAGAGGAATCAAACTTGGACATAGCTACTGGACATACAACATAGATCTATCATCATACAGACACAAATTTGAGCATAGCCACGACCATACAAATGTGGATCCATGCTAGATATACAAAATTCCATCGCAACTTGGGGAAAGAAATGAGCGCTAAACAACTACCTAGGGTCTTCATCTCATCTTCCACCAAGTATGATTCTATCCATGTGATTACAATGATATAAAGTCAAACATGGTGGAAACCAATTGATTAATGACCAATGATATGAACCGTTAACAAGTACGAGGGAGATCACCATTGATTTCAATGATTCCCAAGGTACCCTAGTACAATCTACTATGTCTGAATAGATGTCTTGATGTCGAAAACCCAGTTGATTCTATCGATCAAAGGTCAATGATTTGAACCTATGTCGAGAGCAAGAGAATCTGTAATTAAGGCATACATATCTTAACGTACTAAGTTTTTGTTTCTAAGACTATTTCTTGGATGATGAGCTGATGTCGATGGGAATAGTCTAGTCGAAGGAGGGCCATGATGAGTCCCACATCGATGACATGAAAATCAGAACATAGTCTTGGAATGATGTGAATAAAGTAACCATAAACTGAATCAAAAGTACTGACATAGAGACTGTTTTGACTGCAGAGGTAAAACTTCTTCAACTTCCCTTTGAACATCGGGCAGCACAACAAAAGACTTGGCATCATGACTAAACCAGACAAACACACTGTACGACGATGGAAAATGCATTCTTTTGAAAGACTCAAAGGAGTGACATGACTCATGAAAGTGGATCGTCATGAAGATTAGTTGAATACCCAATTGACTGAAATGATATGCAGACAAGTTCCATGTTCAAAGGTAATGACAAACTACTTCCATTTATTTGCAAAATGATTCCCTTCCCATTTTTCCCATCATGGTTGATGAGTGCCTCTTTTCGATTTTATGAGTTCAAAGAGGGTAACAAACACTCTGTTGAGTCCTGTAAAATTATAGGCGACAACAGTTAGGGATTCTCCCCAGTAAATATTCCCACCTATCCCGTTACTGTTTGGTATGGGGAATCCGTCTGGTTTACGGTCCGGCTACCGTAGGTCTAGTAGCAAAATTAAAGGTTTTACCGGTTACAGCCCGGTCCACCATGTGTATTTTTAGTTTTTTATGTTTAAGTATGATGTGCAATTGCTTATCTAAAAATGCAGATTGATAGATAATACGAGGAGCGTTCACAATGTGATGCATAGGTTCTTACCTCTCGTCTTAACTCTCTCGCATCTAAATCACACACAGCAAGAAACTAAACTAACAATCTAACCTATCCCTAGGGAGCAAGATTATCATTTATCAATGAGTAATGTGTTTCTGCGCATGCATTAGAAAAAATCACAGATAACTGTTACTTATTTCAAAACACATGAACATTAATAGATATATGAACAATAAGATAGCTCATTGTTTATGAAAATCCTTCATTAATCATAGTGGAAATTTCATAGAATAAACTAGAGTGCATTCATAACAAGAACATAGGTTCAAAGAGTTAGAACGATCTCACAATTAATGGACACAAGCTGAAAATGAAATAGTTCGCATTCAACAAATCCATAGCACAACATTTGAAATCTTCCACCAAGCTTTCTCCAAGAGGAAAATTGTAATTCTTTATTGCAAAAGGAAATAGTTATTCTTACAACATACTCTCACAAATATATCTAGGAAAAAGTCCCTCATGACATATAAATCTCCTATATTTATACAAAAAAACAAACCTTTGGGCTGCCCCTTGTGACCTTTGGTCTCCCCCTATGACCTTTGGGCTCCCCCCCAACCGTTTAGTCTCACAATTTTGTCTTTTAGTGAGTGCTCATGATTTATACAATACGTTACATTTCGGATTAAGATTTAAGAGTACTTTATAAAAAGGGACCAGCTTAGTAACTTATGAACTTTTCCCAAGCCTAGGCCTCCGCTGCTATCGATCTGTTGAGATCTTAGACCCTTACTTTCTTCAAGTTCTCTTTCTTCCTTGCTGCCTCCTTTCTTTTTCTTTGTCTTCTAGACATATCTTCTCTACAGCAGCAATCACCCTATCATGAATAACCAAAAAAAAACTGTATCATTCCATTTACCTTCTCCGTATGCATTCTATAAAATAAACTATATATAGTGTTAATGCATGAAAAGAAAAAATGACAAAATAAAGAAATCTTGCGAGTTTGTGTCTTGAAATCCACTAAATCCATTGTCCAAACTAAAATCACAAGTTCAATAAAAAGACTCTTTACCTCAATCCAGGCCACATCTGGACTAACTCGAAATCATGAAATCATGAATCATAACAATGTAACCGCCAAATATGAACCGTAAATTGTGCTCTTCATCTCGGAGAAACTTAGCCTCAACCAAAACCCACGGAAAAACTTCGCCATCATCAAAAAAAATAAAAGAACACAAAAAAGGGGGGAAAACCTTCTTGGCAAGCAGAACTACTAAGCATCAGGAAAAAACAAAACTCCCATCGGTGGGTGGAAGCACTATATGTCGGATGGTTTGTTCACTCGGCAGCTGCAACGGCCAAAGTCATATATACTAAGGGTTCCGCAGCAATAGAAAACATCGGCGATCGGAGGCTTAAAGGTGCCGCCGTGTCGGCAACACAAGTACTGGTCCTCCGATCAATTTTCCACACCGTTCCGATGGCGAAAAAAAATCATTGAAAAACAAAAACCACGGAATCGGCGAGGACAAAAACTATTCGTCGGAAAATTCTTTGTTTGCCTTCCGAAATGGCGGCAACGCAAAATACTAATGCTCCGATCGTGAAAAAATAGAAAACACAGAAAGTCAAAAAGTAAAAGTTTTTTTTTTTTTGAAAAATAACACAAAGGAGATATAATCCCATTGGTGAAAACATGACTGTCCATCGGGACGTTCATTCTTTACCTTCCGTAATGGTGGCTGCATAGAGAAATACTACCCTGATTCACTTGTTCAAATGACTTCCGACAGCGATCATCGAAAAACCCAAAAAACATTAAGTACTCAAAATACTTTTGGCTGGTCAACGATAAAACCAAACCATTGAAAATGCAAAGAAAAGTTAAGTGTTCAAGAGACTTTAAAGTTGTGCAGCGGTAAAATTAGTTCATTTCATCTCTGAAATAGCGGCAGCATAGAGAACTAGTGCCCCGATTCAAACATAAATAAATTTTTGACAGCAAAAAAAAAATCATCGAAAACAAATCAAAGTGAAGAGTTCAAATAAAACCAAGACTCCCCGTTTTCCTTGGTTTCGGCAAAAAATAACGATATTATTAGATCTTTCGACCACCGAAATAGCAGCAAAAATAATAGACTGAGCTTCCGACAATCAACTTCTCAAGTGGAGAAAAATGGACTTCCAGGAAAGGTTTAAAAATATTAAACAAACTTGGGCTAGATAAAATCAAAAGGAGGGTCCAATTTTTTTTTAGAAATTTGGGAAAGTAGTTGCAACTGAAACAATTGGAGACTACCTAGTGAACCTAGATCTCTGGAAAATTTCTTCCTTAAGTAACAGACTGTCTGATAATAAAATCAACATGTTGAATTCTTCTAGATGTTTGGATTTCTCAAATGGAAAATGTATGTACTTTTAATCATTGATGATAGTCCAATTTAGGAAAATGGAAACCAAGATTTAAAGTCTAGATAACTCTTTTAAGGCCAGGAATATGAGTTTCATTTTTTACCTCTATCTTCGGGTAGCTCCCAGCTCGGAAACCACAGGATTGTAACATATGGTAAACAGAAATATTCGTTTGATACTCATTCCCATGCCATTTTGCACTTTTGTGCTTTTGGACTTTTGTCCTTTTTGAGTCTTCCTGCATGCCTTTCTTTCTGAATTTTTTATTCAGGATCCTCTATCCATTATGTCCTTTTGTCTGAGAGATGTATTTAATTTTCAGCTCGTGGACGGAGAAGAACTTTGGCAATTTTGTACTCATATGGTTCAGTACTTCGTTTTGATACATATTGCTTTCTTAGAAGATTTTTGACTCTTATTTGCCTTTTGGATTTCAATTCTTAGCATGGGATCATTTATATATAATATATTGTTTACCCTGCTTCCATTCCATGGGTCTTTTGTTGTCACCCCCTAAGACATTTTTAAATGTGAGATGGATGGAGCCTCAAAATAGTATTCCAGACCTTTTGATCCCGAGTTATTTTACAAGGATTAAGTAGGACTTCAATGTGTTCATAGCCATTTAGGAAAACTTCTAAACTAGAAGAATTCTTTCAGATAAATCAATAATACACAGTCTTATAATCAAGGATTTTGGTTTATTTAGAATTCTCATGCTCTCCATGCAACCAAAAGTTTGCTTCTTTTATTGAAATCAATTGAAATCTAACTAAAAACAAACATAAATAAAATAAATAAAAAATAAACAACCAAAAGAGTTTATTTATGTACAAGATAAAAACAACAATCAGGAAAAATAAGGTTTAAGAACTAAACCATTAACTGGTAAGTTCTCTTCCCACCCCTGTAAATATTGAAACTTGTAGGTTGAGGGGCCAAGCTTTGCTACAATCTAAAAAGGACCTACCCCTAATTGTTGAAACTTCGTGTGTTTCCCCTTTTCATCATGCGGGTGATCCCACTTAAGAACCAGATCTCCCACTTCAAATTCCTTTCTTCCAACTTTATACTTATCAAACCACCATTTCACTACTTCCTGTTGATGCTTAAAATGTTCTTTGGCTCTGGACCTAGACTCTTTTTCCTTCAAAAGATTATAGATTCTAATATGTAGGATTTCGTTATCTGTGCCTCTAGACTCCGGAGTGATTATGGAAGATGGTAGCATAATGTTAGGAGGAAGAATAGCTTATTTTCCATAAACAAGGGTATACGGTGACACACCTAAGGAATTCTTGGGAGTGACCCTATCAGCCCAAAGAGCATTCAGTAATGCTAAATTCCAACTTCTCTGGTTTTCTATCACATTCCTTTTTAAGATCCTAATCAGATTCTTGTTTGTAGATTCTACCAAACCATTTCCTTGTGGGTAATAGTTCGCAGAATAATGCAACTTGATTCCTCTTTCATGAGAAAATACAATTAATCTAATAGAAGAAAAATAAGTAGCATTATAAAAAACTAGGGAAATTGGAACCCCAAACCTAGTCAGAATATGATCTTGCAAGAAATCCATGACTGCATCTTCATTCACTTTACGTAACAGAATGGCCTTGACCCATCTAGTGAAGTAGTCAGTTGCCGTCAAAATTTATTTGTGTTGCAAGGAAGAATTTGGTTTTATCTCTCCAATGATATCAATCCCCCATTGCTTGAATGGTTCTGTTATCATCACAGGATTCAATGGTTCTGCTACTTTGGCTTGTCTTCCCCCACACCTCTGGTAGATATCACACTTTATCACCTTGGCATGTGCATCCTTGAATAGTGTCGGCCAATAGTATCCGTATCTGAGAATCTTGTGGGCTGTCGTATCTCTTGAAAAATGACCTCCAGCAGGCCCATCATGTAACTCTATTATGACCTTCTTTTCATCTTCTTTCTTTAAGCATCTGAGAAGGACTCCATCATAATTTTTTCTGAATAATATTCCATCAATGATCTGATATGCAACTGATGGATGTGTGTCCTCTTTTCACCACTCCAGATTCCTGGTACCGAGACCTTGTTCATTACCTTCATATGTAACTCAGCTTCATTTTCCCAATTGTTTTCTTCATTGCCTTTACCTTTAGCCATTAGTTTGCACAATCCCTGCCCCTTTACTATAAATGCTGGTTTGAATTCAAGATCATATTCTTGTAAAGTTGTTACCTAGTTGCCTCTTCTTTTTCCTAATTCCTTTTGTACAAAAAGAGACCTTACAGCTGGGTGTGGAACTATTACCTTAGTCTGGTTCTTAAGTATATATGGCCTGAATTGTTTTACCACTTTGAAGAGTGCATAAGGTTGTTTATCCACAGCTGGGTAATTCAATTTGGCTCCCTGCATACTAGTGCTCATAAATGATATGGGGTACTCATCTCCCCCATCTTCCTTCTGTGTAAGCACCGTTGCCAATGAATCATCAGACGTGAAAGTGTACAAAATAAAATATTTTTCAAAATTTGGACTTTTAAGAGATGGTGCATGTGCAATAGATGTCTTTATCTTACTGAATGCATTCTTCTCCACATCAGTCCATTTGAATTGTACACTTTATTTCACCATTTGCTGCAAATGTTTGACAATCTAGACAAAATCTGGTACAAACCTTCTCACAAAATTAATTGCCCCATGAATGATTGCATACATTTTTTGTTATGGGGTAAAGGGATCTGTTCGATGGCTTTAATCCTTTCTAGGTCTATGGAGATCCCTTTTTTAGAAACAACGTGACCCAGTAGTTTTCCTTCTATAACCGCAAACACACATTTCCTCGGATTCAGTGAGATGCCATATTTTCGACAACGCTCAAAAATTTGTTTTAGATGGAATGTGTGTTCTTCTCTCTTCTTTGAAAATATCACGACATCATCGAGATATACTACAACACTATGACCAATCATACCATGGAAATCTATATCCATGGCCATCTGAAAAGTAGCTCCATCATTGATGAGTCCAAAGGGAATTCTTCTATAAGCAAAAGTTCCCCACTTTGTTCTAAATGTAGTTTTCAGTCTGTCCTCTTCAGCTACTAATACTTGATTATAGCCAGGGAATCCATGTAATAATGAAAATAACTCGGAACCTGAAACCATCTGCAATATTTGTTCCATGGGTGGGACTGGATAGTTATCTTTATCTGAAGCACGATTTAGGTTTCTGAAATCTACACATAGTATGATTTCTCTAGATTTCTTCCTCACTGGAACCAAATTCGAAACCCATTCCGAGTGTCTGACTTTGAATATAATTTTGGCATCCAATAATTTTTTCACTTCACTCTGAATTAAAGGCTCTAGTTTTGGATGTGTTAACACCCAAAAAGTGTTCACTACCTCATCTACCCCACTACATGGCTCATTTGTCCATTTTTCTACCATATTTCCCTTAAAAACCCCTTTTTTTCCTCCAAAAATGTCCAAAATTCCTCTAAAATAGCAAAAATCCCACTAAAAAGCCTCCAAAAGGCCATAAAACCATCAAAAAAGCCTAAAAAGGGAAGAAAAAATATAATATAATGAGGAAAAGGAGGAAAAAACCCTATACAGCTGCCCTAAACCATATGGTTTCCAAAACCATGGGCCAGCACTCCACCACTGAAAAACTATAAATAGGTGATGGAGACCCCTTATTTCACATCCACAATCATAAGCACCCTTACTCTACCAAAGTAGCTCTTGAAACCCTAGCTCACCCTTGAGCTACCTTCACCTTGAGAGCCCCTTTTGGCCCATTTCCACCATTGGAGAAAGAGAATGAGCAAGTTGGAGCTTGGAGAAACCCTCTTGGATCACTGCAAAGGGCTTCACCAACCTTCACATAGGAGGTAACATTAATACAAAAGCCATTCTTTACATCTTGTTTTTCAGTTTCATGCACATGTTTAGAGTAATTTATATTTCTGTTTTAGCGTTTTAATTTACACTTACTGAACTGCTACTAAGGAGTCTCTTCTCCTTAGTAGGTAAAACCCTAGCCACAGTTTTGGCTACTTCACTAGGTTTGAATTTCTGGTTTCAGTTTAAAAAATTGTTTAGTTTTCTGCAATAATTTCCCGTTTTTCCTTTCAGCTGTCCCTTTCGGCCGCCGTAAACCGCATCTTTTCCCTTTGCAGTCGCGTCCTGACCGCGTCTTTCAGGCCTTTACCTACGACCCGACCGTGGCTCTCAGACTATTTCCAGCGCCCTGCCTACAGATTCAAGTCTATTACCTGCGATCCGACCGCGGCTAATCAGCCCGTTTGCTGCGATCTGAATGCGCCTGTCGGCCATTTGCCCGCGTCCCGATCGTGACTTTCAGCCCCTTATCTGCGACCCGACCGCGTCTGTCTTCCCTTTTCCTATGATTCGACTACGCTTTTTTCCTATTTCTTGCGGTCCGACTGCTTCTGTCGGCCAGAAAGCCGCAACCTGTCCGCGCCTGTTTCCCTCAAACCCGCGGTCCGACCGCCCGATTTCGCCACAGACCCGCGGTCCTATTTTTGAACCCAGCCCCTTTGCTGCAATATTTTCTGCATCTGCACAACCATCTGTTCCACCTGCATCCCTACTTCCCTATAGCCTTTTCTGCAACATCATTTCTGTTCCCTTTTACAGAATCTGTTTAAAATTTCCATTAGAGGAAATTTGGGGTCTAAAATGGGCCTTATAAGAAAACGTGCCAAAATAAGTTTTTGTGAGTTGGAATTCAAGAACCAATAGAATTTCAATAAAATAAGTCAACCATAATGGTTGAATTGACATATTTGTCATTAAAAAAAGCTACTTTTTTTGTTCATATTTTCGACATATCTCATTGTGTTTTTACTCAAATTTCGATCGGGAGAGCTCGTTGGATGCGGAATTTGATTCTGCATCCAACTAGTACCCACACTGCATACTTTTGAGGGACCCCTCTACCCCAAAAACAAAAAATACCTGAAAAAATGTAATGATGACATCATCATCACGTTTTTCAGGTATTTCTTGTTTTTGGGGTAGCGGGGTCTATCAAAAGTATGCAGTGTGGGTACTCGTTGGATGCGGAATCAAATTCTGCAGCCAACGAGTTCTCCCGATCAAAATTTGAGTAAAAACACAGGGAGATATGTCAAAAATACGAACACAAAAAGTAGTTTTTTTCTTTCTTCCTCCAAAATTAATCAATATTATTTTATTATTTTAACTATTATTTTATTATTTTAACTATTATTTTATTATTTTCCTTAGGAGGCCCATTTTAGACCCCAAAATTATTCTAATGAGCATTTTAATTCAGAAAATTTTGCATGTTAAAGTTGTGGATTCAGTATTATTGTTAGTTAGAAAGTTGCCCCCTTGTGTGGCACTTCTATTTTGGGTTCATCACCTCACGAGCACACACTCTGTCACATAATTCAAGTGAGCCTTAAAAAACTACTTAACTCAAGCAATATTCTAACCCCACTTGGGGAACACAAAAGAATCTTTGTAGTTAGGTAGGATCGGGGGGATAGGCTTCCAATAACACCCCTCGGTTACTTACACTTG
>LPNX010548417.1:364011-384322 GCA_001517045.1 Pseudotsuga menziesii
TTCGTGGGTATACTGCTTCTTGATCCTTCAGCTTCATCGTCTTCTTGATTCATGGTAGCATCGATTCTTATCCAAATGATATGGAGGATAAGAAGTTCTTCAAGAGTTGAGTTCTTCATATTCCTCATTGCTTGAGGGATCTTCTTTGGATGGCAAGATCTTGATCTTCAATTGCTCCCATCTTCTCTTATCTTCTTATGATTCAAGCTTCTTCTTCTTTCCAAAGTCTGCTGAAAGTAATCACTTCCTTCTGGAACACATTCCTTGAATAAATGAATTCCACGATTGTGGGAGGCCATTCAAGGTGGCCATCACCACTTCTGCATTCTTCACTTCTGCTTCAAGTTGTTCTTGATTTTGAGAGACTCTTATGACTGCATGGTCTCTGCATTCTAGATCTTCACATTCTTCAACTGGTTTCTTTAGGTCATATTCTAATTTTTGTTCTTCCCTTCAAATAGCTTGAAATTCTGGAAGACCTTCAATAGCTTTGCTTGCAATAGGTAGTGCTCTGTAATGCACGTGTGCAAGCCTTCTATGCCAAAGCTCATTTGGATCTACTATTTCATGGATCAAGGCTTGTTCTAGATAGCCCTTCAATTTGTACAAGCCTCATTTTTGTTCTCCAATCACTACCACATCATCGATAGTCTTTCATTTTGGCCATATGATGACTTGTCCATCTATGAATGCAACACGCATTCCTTTTGCATCAATGCTGAAATGGAGAGAAGGTTCTTCTTGAGTCTTGGAACAAACAATACTTCTTTCATTGTTAGAGACTTACCAGGGTCTAGCTTGTATGAAGATTCCCCACTACCTTTTATTGGATATTGGTAGTCATCTCCTAGTTTCACCTTGTGAGGTGATTCATGTTCCAACAGTATTACAAAGGATTCCTTGAATCCGTCATAAGTTTGGAAGTCCCACTGTCTATAAGCCACTCATCACTTCCATGAGATATGTTACCTGTGAGAGCTAATATCAGAACATATTCATCCTTGCTTGAAGAATCTTCACTTTCATATCTGGATCTCTTTCTGGATGGTTCATCATCCTTTGTAGCATGAGCATGATGTCTTCTTTGGCCTTGACAAAGTTCTTCTTGTGAAAGGCTTCTAACCTCGTCTCCCTCTGAAACTGGAACCTCTATACTCATGTAGGTGTCCAATCCATTTTCTTTAGAGAGATCATATACTTCCAGGATTGGAAGTTGTCAACTTCCACAAGCTTGTCACCAAGCTGATGTGATATATCATATTGAAATGAGAACCTCAAATGGAAATAGAAATGGATTAGATCTTACCGATTTGAGGTGTCCGTCCTTGTCCCAGAGTTCGTTGATCTAGGGTTTGTCACAGAAACCCTAATTTTCAAAACTTGGAATATTTCAGATCTGATTGGATAAACAGATAGATCTCTTCAAATGGAGCTGTCCAATGTACTCCTTTTCTGAAAACAGTGGAGGGAAGCTCTCGGAACAGGAAGCCCTAATTTTCCAATTTCTTCTGCAGAAATGCCTGTTACTATTTCTGTGATATATATGCAATTAATACTCCTATGTGTCTGAAATTTCTCACTGAGGTAACCTCGCATGGCCCTGATCCAAAACCATAATTTTCATCCGAATTGGTTTCACCATTTGGGATTTATGATCCTTTTCCCAAGGTGACCTGTTATAGGACTGTTCAGAACAGCGAAGTTGTATGGCATGCCACGTGTCACTGGTTCATCTTCTGAGTCTGATATTTGGACCACCGAAATTAAAGTCCGTTCCATTTCTGGAACATCTTTAGGAATTCCATTTGGACCTCTGTAGCTCAAGATATTGCAGATCTCCCCAGATCTCCTGTTCAGGGATGATTTCTGGAAGAGGCTGGAACCCTAAATGGGAGAGATCATATCTCCTGGCGTACAGCAAATCTGAGTCTGATTTTTGGACACAGGCTTCATAAGGATTTTATATTTGGCTCCTGCAATTTTCAGCTTCTGAGACTTCTCCAATATGAAAATATAGTGACTGTACAAAAACGTAGCTGTTTTAGTATTTAGGGTTTCTCCTAGCTCAGGGTCAAACTAGGGTTTGACTTTCCTGGAGTTTTACCCAACCAAATTTCTTGATCCAGGTCTCTAAAATTTGGTTTTTATGAGGATAATAACCCTATGTTGGTCTCACTCAAAAATTCATCTTCTGTAGAAAGCCCTAATTTCCGCATCGAAGACTGAAAATGCTCGGAATCAAATTCCGCTTCGACAGAAAGATGCGCCCTAAGGAGGAGAGTTGTTCCACCTTACTTTTGCTGAAAATATGTGGAGGAAGATCCACAAACTAGGAAGTCCTAGTTCCTGTAGCTGCACAATGTCTTCTTCTCAGGTTAGCTCTGATTCCATGTTAGTTTTTCATCACATTAAGCTAGCATTATGATCTTAGGATCTTTTCACTAAGAGAATAACAAGCACAACAATAAAACATAAGCAAATCACAAGAGACAAGAGACACAAAGAGTTTTCCTCGAGGAAACCATAAAGGAGAAAACCCCACAACTTCCTTAGAGATAAAATCAGCACCAAAACAGTAAGAGATCTCCCAATAGCAGTGGCCTTCTAGTCCCAGTATATTTCCTCCTCCACAAGTGCGCCTCACTTAAGAGAGTGAATGATGTGTATGTTAAATAGAGAGTCTCACTCTCTATTTATATTCTTTCGTTCACTTGAATTGCATTTTCACACGTAGGCTCAACCTAATAATTGCTACTCGAGCCTACACCTTAATTAGTGTATAATAACTCAAGTGCCCCGAAACTGTGTGGACTTACCTAATGACTTGATATGACTTGATTACATTATTAATCCTCCCGATCTAAACATCGGGGCATGACCACATGACTCAAATACATAATAGAAACATCCCGGAATAAACATCAGGTTACAATACATAAGATACATAGAAGAATACATTCCAAAGTTACATATACATCAACATACACCATATGTGAAGAAGAAGAAAGAAAAAGGAAGCTAGATGAGGAGCTTCAGAAATAGGAGGCAGAGAGGATGAAGCTAACCCAGACAGTGACAGAACAGTCAGCCGCTGACATAGCCGACATTCAGACCAAGGACATGGAGAACCCCAATGTGCAGGACCCAGAAGTACCTGTTTTTAGCACACCTGGGCAGTCTATGGTCCCCACACTTAGACTGGTCCCCTTTGAACAGAAGATGGGGAAATAAGTCCTTGATTTTAATACTATATTCTATGACAAGGAAAGAAAAAGGATAGTGAAAAGAACTGAAAAGAAGGTTGAAATAGGGGGTCTGTCCGGGAAGATGATAACTGATATGACCATTGTGTACGGAACAGACCGAGATCCCAGATTCACTATTAGAGCAGGGGCTGCATTGATCCACGCCACAGAGGACAATGTAGATAAGATAATGACTGATCTAGAGAATTCTAAGAAGTCTTCTTCTCAACTAAAGGACACACTAAGAAAGGAAAGAGAAGAAAACAACAAGTTGAAGAGAAAATTTGAAGATGTGCAAAAGGAGATAAAGTCTTCAAAGGATGAATTGTAGGTTCTCCAAGTAGAAAGAAGATCTATGGATACCTCCCAGGAGTGTCTCAAGAGAATACAATAAGAATATTAGGATCTTAGAGCAAAGAAGGAATAGCTGCTGGGAAAGATAGAGGATCTAGAGCTGCAAAAGACCACCTTGGAGGTGAATGAGAGGCAATCTCAGGAACAAGAGACAAAACTTCAAGAGAATATTGCATCTCTGACAGTAGATTTGGAGGAAGCTAAAGAACAACAGGTTAATCTCCAACCTTTTAAGGAACATGTGCTGGCACAAAATGCCAAGATGCTCCAGCTACAGATGGCCATAGAAGATGAGAGATGCATGGTTTTGCAAATAGATGGTCGATTGGAGGAGATTTTGGAGACCTCATCGTATTTTGTTGATAGATCTTAGGACATCCTGGAAGTCCTGACAGCAAGGATGGAAAACCTAGAGGAAAATGACGAATTTCTTGCAGAGCTTCCCTCGAAAGATCGACAAACCCTTAAGCAGGATCACGACTTACTGGAGTTTGCTATTAACACAGCCGAGGAATTCAAAAAGGCTGTTAGAAAGATGAAAGGAGCAAGTACAGAATTCTTCAAAAGGTTCCTGATTACCTATAATCGGTTCCAAGTAGAAGCTGAGCAGAGACTGGATGCTTTTCCGGACCACAACTTGTTTGTGGAAATTTTGCAGAAAAGGTACCAAGAAGAGGAAAGCAAAATACAACACATTAAAGCTCTCGATGACCAGACCTTAAGGAATGAGGTAGATCATTCCGTAGTTAGTGTGCAGCTATTAGAAGATCAGCTTCGTTTGATTGCAGCTAGAATTGAAGCCATCAAGAACCAGGCTGCAAAGTTCGAGATAAATATTCATTTTTTGGAACCTTCTGAGTTTGAAGGTCTCGCCTTAGAGGCTTTAGCTTGGAAGAAATTTCTAAATGCCCAAGCGGGACCCTCCTCGTGAATATTGGTTCATTTTTTGTAATATGTTGTAATTTTGTAAGCACTTAATGAGAGCAAAGTCTTGGAAGGAGAAAAGTTGGGGAATCCCAAGAGCTATTCGTAGGCAGCCCAACAGTCTTATTCTTTTGTATAAATATAAAGGACTTAGAAGAACAAGGGGATTTTTCCCCAGTAAGACAAATAAGGAGATATTGTAAGAAGAACTACTTTTTTTTGCAATAAAGAATTATTGTTTGCCTGTCGGAGAAAGTGTGGTGGGACATTCAAATGTTATGCTGTGGATTGGTGGAAGATGAACTATTTTGTTTTTCAGTTTTTTCCATTAACTATGAGATCATTCTAACTCTGAGGGCCTATGTTATTGTTTGAATGATTTCTGGTTTATTCTGTGAAATTACCACCATGAGTAATGAATTTTGTTCATAAGCAATTAGTTATCTGATTTTCTAAATATCTTTAATAGTTCATGTGTTGTGTGAAGGAATATCAGCTATCTATAATCTCTCTGTATAATGCATGTACAATATACATTACTCATTGATAAGTTACATTTCAGCTCCCCGGGGATAGGTAGATAGTTAGATTTACTTTATTTCTGTGTATGTGATTTAGATGCTTGTGAGTTCTAAGATGAAAGGTAAGAACTTGCGCATCACTTTGTGACTACTCCTTGCATCATTTATCACCTTACATGTTAATTAGGCACATGAATATCATACTTTAAGTCAAAATAAAAAAATATATACGGTGGACCGGGCTGCAACCGGTAAACCCTTTTAGTTTTGTTACTTGACCTACGGTAGCTGGACCGCAAACCGGACGGATTCCCTACACCAAACAGTCACAGGCTAGTTGGGAACGTTGACTGGGGAGAATCCTTTGCTGTTGTTGCCTGTGATTTTCCAGGCCTCAACACTAGGGTACCACTTTTCTCCTCTTATGACAGAATGATTTAGTTAAGAAATGCTTATGGACAAAAGGCCACAAGCGGTGACACTGCTTATGGAAAACAGGAAAATCACGGTGCTGAGTATTTTCATGTAAGATTGACAAACAACATGGGTTTCCAGTCCAAGTGTTGGGATTAAGGGAAATTATGTAAATCAAAGGTCTTATCACATGGTGGTGACAGGATTTGGGTATAACAGAATGCCCCCCAAAGCGTGAGTCTTAGAGGGATATGATAAACGAGAGCTTTGAGAGAACAAGTTGTCACTTCAAGGTGAAAATTTTAGCTCGATAAGAGCATGCCTTCCAGTAGGCATCTGTAGTAAATTAATATTTTGACTCATAGACACAAGTAACCAACTCATGGCTGCGGACCAATACAAGGCAGATCCATGGGAGGAATAAACAAGCATGGCTACTGAAATATAGGGTAGATCCATGTGATAGAGGACTCAAACTTAGACATAGCTACCAGACATACAATGTAGATCTATGTCATACAGACGCAAATTTGAGCATAGCCACGACCATACAAATGTGGATCCATGCTAGGTATACAAAAATCCATCGTAACCTAGGGAAAGCAATGAGCACTAAACAAATACCCAGGGTCTTCATCTCGTCTTCCACAAAGTACGATTCTATCCATGTGATTACAATGATCTAAAGTCGAACATGGTAGAAACCACTTGATTACCGGCCAATGATTTGAACCGTTAACAAGTGCGAGGGAGATCACCATTGATGTCAATGATTCCCTAGGTATCCTAGTACAATCTACTAAGTGTGAATAGATGTCTTGACGTCGAACACCCAGTTGATTCTATCGATCAAAGGTAAATGATGTGAACCTATGTCGAGAGCGAGATAATCTATCATTAAGGCATACAGATCTCAAACTACTAAGTTTTTGTTTCTAACACTATTTCTTGGATGATGAGAGGATGTCGACGGGAATAGTCTCGTCGAAGGAGGGCCATGATGAGTCCCACATCGACGACATGAAACTTGGAACATAGTTCTGGAATGATGTAAATGTAGAAAACCATAGGACTGACTCAAAAGTACTGACACAGAGACTATTTTTATTGGAGAGGTAAACTTCTTCAACTTCCCTTTGAACATCGGGCAGCACGAAAAAAGACTTGGTAGCATGACTAAACGAGACAAACACATAATGCGACAGTGGAAAATGCATTCTTTTGAAAAGACTCAAAGGAGTGGCATGACTCATGAAAGTGGATCATCATGGAGATCAGCTAAATACCCAATTGACTAAAATGATATGCAGACAAGTGCCATGTTCAAAGGTAACGACAAACTACTTCCATTTATTTTCAAAATGATTCCCTTCCTATTTTCCCCATCATGATTGATGAGTGCCTCTTTTCGGTTTTACGAGTTCAAAGAGGGTAACAAACAATTGGTATAGCTTGTCTGAAGACAAGTCCAAACTCATATGTTTTATGAACCTAAGAGAGGAGGAGTTCATTCCCAAAAGCGGGTCTCTCAATGTTTAATTTAACGAGTCCAATGAAAGAAAACTCGGTATCGTTCATGTTTAGAGAGTATGAACGACTACGGAAGGAGACTCCAAAAGGGTCCTTTTTTGTATGATTTAGTCCCTAAGGCCCAAAAAAGTGTAAAATCATACCTTAGAGAACTCTTCTAGTCATGGTTTGCTGGAGTGATCCCTTTTTGTAAATAGTCTATCGGAACCGAAAAAGAGATAACCTATCATCGGAAAGACGACTCTTCAAATGATTTAACGAGCATTAAGAAGACAATATCTCTCAACAATCTTTTCATATTTAGGGAGCCTAAAAATATCTTAAAGAGGACTCCATTAGAGTTTTTCATGTTTGAATCCAGAGCATGAAAAAAGTAATAAACTAAGCTCAAACCACTTTTCATGTTTTAACCAGAGCACAAAAAATGAAAGGTAAGCTCAACACCATCTTATTGTTTTTAACAAGCTCAAATATCAGTTGAAAGAATGCTTGAAGATTGGTTTCATTTTTACGCAAGCTCGAAACCAATGGGTAAACTATGCTTGAAAAAATCCCATTAACATGACATACAGAGGTTGGAAGCTTTCCCCCAGCATAATTTCTAGCGAAGCTTACCCCTAGCATGGTTGCTAGTGGCTTGACATGCCCCCAAGATTCATTTCATTTTACAATTCTTCTTCCATACCCAACCTAAAAACCTGGTTACTAATGTGAAAATGTTCACCAGGGGGGTAGGAAGAACAAGAATTTGGCAGGTGAAAATAAGGTTCAAGTTCTAACACTAAAGTGAAGAATTGACTCAAGGGAAGGGGATCTGTTTCATATTTACACAATCTTGAAATAGAAGGTAACTATGCTTGGAACATGGTTTCATTTTTATGCAAGCTTGAAACCAAAAGGTAAACTATGCTTAATGAAACCTACTTCATTTTTTAACGAGCTTGAAATAGAAAATGAACTATGCTCAGGAATGGTTTCATTTTTATGCAAGCTTGAAACCAAAAGGTAAACTATGCTTAATGAAACCTACTTCATTTTTTAACGAGCTTGAAATAGAAAATGAACTATGCTCAGGAATGGTTTCATTTTTATGCAAGCTTGAAACCAAAAGGTAAACTATGCTTAAGGAGTGGTTTTATTTTTTAACGAGCTTGAAACCAAAAGTAAACTATGCTCTCACAACCTGCCCCATCCCAACATGATATCCAGAGGTTGGTAGGTTTCCCCCATTACCTAAAATCCAACGGCTTAGCTCCATTATGATGTCCATATACTATAGCCATGCCCCCCATTTTACCTATGATGGGAAGAAGCTAACTAGAAGAAGGGGAAGGAATCACAAGAACATGCGGCACATTCAGGGCAGTCTGATTACTAGGAGTGATGTGATGGTCAGGTGTAACAAAAGAAAGCTAATCAATGGTCTCAATATTCCCATCATGGGGAAAATACATAACTCTAAAGAGTGTGGACACTACGGCTTTCATGGCGTACACATAATCATGTCCAAGGAGCAGATTGAAATCTAAAGGACCTTGGACCACCATAACATCAATGCAGATAATTTTCCCTCCTAATGTAATAGGAAAATAAGGAAGGGTCCCTAAAGGTGAGGTAGTTCTGCGATTAAAAACCAATATCTGATCAGTGGCTGGCACAAGCTGAGGATAACCTAAATCTTGCCAAGCATTTGAACAATCTTGAAATAGAAGGTAACTATGCTTGGAACATGGTTTCATTTTTATGCAAGCTTGAAACCAAAAGGTAAACTATGCTTAATGAAACCTACTTCATTTTTTAACGAGCTTGAAATAGAAAATGAACTATGCTCAGGAATGGTTTCATTTTTATGCAAGCTTGAAACCAAAAGGTAAACTATGCTCAAGGAGATCCATTTCATTTTTTAACAAGCTTCACATAGAATGGGAACTTGCTAATGGGAATCTATTTCATTTTTTAATGAGCTTGACATAGAATAGGAACTATGCTCACTACATGGTTTCATTTTTATGCAAGCTTGAAACCAAAAGGTAAACTATGCTTAAGGAGTGGTTTTATGTTTTAACGAGCTTGAAACCAAAAGTAAACTATGCTCTCACAACCTGCCCCATCCCAACATGATATCCAGAGGTTGGTAGGTTGCCCCCATTACCTAAAATCCAACGGCTTAGCTCCATTATGATGTCCATATACTATAGCCATGCCCCCCATTTTACCTATGATGGGAAGAAGCTAACTAGAAGAAGGGGAAGGAATCACAAGAACATGCGGCACATTCAGGGCAGTCTGATTACTAGGAGTGATGTGATGGTCAGGTGTAACAAAAGAAAGCTGATCAATGGTCACATTATTCCCATCATGGGGAAAATACATAACTCTAAAGAGTGTGGACACTACGGCTTTCATGGCGTACACATAATCATGTCCAAGGAGCAGATTGAAATCTAAAGGACCTTGGACCACCATAACATCAATTCAGATAATTTTCCCTCCTAATGTAATAGGAAAATAAGGAAGGGTCCCTAAAGGTGAGGTAGGTCTGCGATTAAAAACCAATATCTGATCAGTGGCTGGCACAAGCTGAGGATAACCTAAATCTTGCCAAGCATTTGAG
The DNA here is from genome assembly GCA_001517045.1 of Pseudotsuga menziesii. Taxonomy (NCBI): domain Eukaryota; kingdom Viridiplantae; phylum Streptophyta; class Pinopsida; order Pinales; family Pinaceae; genus Pseudotsuga; species Pseudotsuga menziesii. The sequence continues at coordinate 373,614 of LPNX010548417.1, forward strand.
GATAGAATACTAACAGAAGCCCCTTCAACAACAATAGTATGAAGTATCCACCTAGCAGTAACATTCACAACTATCTGGAAAGGAACACTCGAATGAAGATGAGACTCTGTTAGGTTACTCCAGTCAAAGGAAATAACCTCACTACTCGGAGAGAGTTCTGTCGAAACAGACAAAATTCGGCAGGTTTCCGTTCATTCTCTATTGGAAGAGAAGAACAAGATGAATATTTGGTAAAAGAGACTACTTCAATCTTAACACTCTCTGATGAAAGAGAGGGATCGGGTGGAAATGACACCGACTCGACCACTTGAACTTCACTCTCCAAAGGAAGAGTGGGATCAACCATAGATAAATCCAAATCAGCCACTTGGTCAACTAGTGGGGGATCAAGGGATAACTTACTATCACTTGTTGGAATCACTTGTTGATGATCAGTAATATTTTCCAACCAACGCAAAGCTTCATCCATGCTTGGACAAAGAAAAGTGTGATGCATAGCCTTCCATATCAAACAAGGATACATGAATTTACCCTTACGACCTTTTACCAATGGGTCACTGGTTGAGGGAGTATTGTCAACATGATGATCAAAGGTTGATGACATAGATGGTTTGGACCTTTTAGACCACTCTTCTTGTACACAAGAGAGACTGGGACACTCCTTAAGAAGGTGGTCCCCCTTGCAAATCTTACAAGGGAATTTGGGTTTTCTGAGTCTTCTCTTAGAATGGGCACCATCATGAGCAGATGGTTGCTGATTTTTCTCTTTCTTATCCTTCTTATTATTACCCTTCCCTTTCTTCTTCTTCTTATCCACATGACTACTAACCATAGAGATTTGGTCAAGAGAAGAAGAAGAAAGGGGTGAAACAACAATCGACAAAGAAGGAGAGGGATTAGGTTGAGGTTGATCCTCTCCTAGAGGAGAGCTAACATTTAAGACATTAGGTGTAACAAGAATTACAGGATTAAACAACCAGATTGGTAATCCTATAGTTAATACAGGAATATTTAGAGTGGCAATAAAGGGAGGACCAATACCTTCACTTGGAGGGAATACAAAAGGTACACCTTGGAAAGGGACCTCTTGAGTAGTAGTCCCAGACTGGGATTCCATCTCTAAACTCTCTAAAAACCCCCTAACTACCATGCACAAGCAAGTGCTACTCAAACTAAAAGAAACAAGCAAACATGTGAAAGGAGTGGATAAGAGTCAGGAACCTCACGGGACAGGCCAAAAGGATAACTCAGATGGTTTTAGGATTACATGAGGATTCCTAAGAGGGTCTCTTGATACACGCAAGGTACGTGGGAGATCAAATTGGTAGTAGTGTTTTCTAATGCATAACTGTTCACAAGGGGACTTCCTATATTCAATCGAATACGTGAACTACCTTTCTATATACCCCAAGGGTACGTGAAAGTCCATTCGATATACCGACGATACGTGGAAGAACCGTGTGAGTCTTGAGATGTAATACAGATGAGTAACGACATCTCCTATGCTTAACGACACCTGAACAAATCTCTAATTTATCACTCAAATTGCTAAAAGTTTTAACCTAGTACTACCATTAATTTTATCTTGTGTGTTTAGGTGGAACCATGGAGTGAAAACTTGAATTTAAAGAAGATGCACACTAATCTATATGATAATGCAAGTTTTCCTCTTCAATGAAATTCTACCTAAGAGAGGGAGAGAGATTTACTTTTCTTCCCAAAATCACACATCCAAATGCAAATGCAATTCTATCTTTTCAAACGAAAAGTGAAATATCAATGCACCCCAAACAATCTTCAAAGAAAATAAGAAAGAGATATAGAGAACATCAAACATAAATAAACCAAAAAAATTTCCTATCTTTTCGTGCTTGAAAAATATGCATAAAAACTTAATGGAAAGATGATTTCACTAACGTTTCCAAACAAATCTAACTCTAAGGCATGCAAAGCTGAAAATAGATATTTCTTCTGAATGGAAGTAATATCTAGAATTTCGAACAATCATGCACAAAACAAGAAGAAAACCATTCAACAATGCTTTCGAATAAAGCAAAGGAGAGAGAAAACTAAAACTTCTCTTTGAAACAAACAAGGAAACGAAGAACCAATATTTCCTACCAAGCATTGAAAGAATCAGCATGCAAAAGGAAACAAGAATCGCCCCAAGCAAAGAAAGACCCAAAACAACATGGATCACTCACGCATTCCAAGTCCAAAACAAACCAAAACCTACTCATGAAAATGAAATGTATATTTTCCAATTCCAATGAATAATATCTACAGAAAAGAGAAAGATGTTTCAAGAAAAGAAAAGGATGTAAAATCTAATGCAAGAAACACAAAATCTCTTTGAATGCAAAGGGAATATAACAATCAAAGTGACTGTAGAATACACAATTCATTTTCATCAAAAAGTAAGCCAAAAACACACAAAAATCAAAATACGAAGTCTGGAACAGGACCTACCATGGCACCGCACAGATGAAGCTGTCGACAGGTGGTTTTGAGGTAGAACCACTTCTTGCTCAGTGGATTCAGGCAGTGGAACCACGTATTGCTAACTGGACTCATGCGGTGGCACCGTTCCTCACTAACAGGACATGTGAGGTTCCCTGAATATATCCAAAACACAAGGAGAATAAAAGATCAAGTTAGGAAAAGATCATATCAAGGTAAAAAATGATAGATTGAGAGTAAAAAAGAGCATAAAAGGTCGAAATAATTCAGATCTAGACAGATCTGGAAGTTTCAAACCAAAATACACTGAGTTAGATAGCAGATTTGAATGAAGAGAGTTGGAGATGGATCCTGGATTCGGACAAGAGTTGAAGAACTGAGGAAGATCAGATCAACTAATACATATATCTATTCCCCAGTAGAGTTGCTATATTTGTAAGAAGGAATATTTCACCTTCTGTAGACAAAAGTTGTTCCTCTGGTCTGAATGGTTCAGATCCAAAACAAATGAGTGAACGACAAAGGATGAAGAACCTCCCTAGATGTTGTAGACACCTGGAATGCTGCTTTGATAGTGAACCTATGTACCTGCAACCAGATCAAACATGCAAACACATCAAAGCTACTAGACCATCATCTACTTACCCATGTTAGTGACTAAGGAATCTAACAACATGTACATGCGAAATCAAAACAATAGTAATGTGGGACAGAAATTAGCTTTACATTAATTTGAATGGAGACGTTTACAACCAATTAAGCCTTAGTGTCGACATGCATCTCCATGAAACCAACACTTCATCCCCATAAGCTCCAACTTTTCTCTCTATGCTCTCCAATGGCTTGGGCCAAGTTTTCAATCCAACAGCATAACAATACCTCTATAGTTCTCCCCCTCAACTATGGACATCAGCTTGTATTTATAAGGCTCAATGGATAGGAATAGTTGAGAGATTTATGGATGAGGTGGCTTCTAAGATCCTATGATGGGGGATCTCGATCTGAACTGACCCACTATGATAGGGATAAGGAAGGACATGAGGCTCATGATCTAGAAGCCTCGAGAAACTTCTTTTTTCCCATTTTTACCCAGGGTACTGCTTTTCTTCTCTTATGATAGAGCGGTTTAGATAAGAAATGCTTATGGACAAAAGGCCACAGGTGGTGGCACCGCTTATGGAAAATAGTAAAAATGCGGTGCTGAGTATTTTCATGTAAGATTGACAAACAACATGAATTTCCACTCCAAGTGCTGGGATTAAGGGAAAATATGTAAGTCAAAGGTCTTATCACATGGTGGTCACAATATTTGTGTATAACAGCACCTACAGTCTTCAACTAGGCGTAATGTCTACTTTCGATCTTCAAGGATCAGCTGACCAAGTGTCGGCAGGGGGAGCTAAAGAAATTTGGTTTCGGTTCCATTCTAGCTTGCTTCTTTTTTGAGAGGGTTCCATAGATGAAACCCCGGGTGGTATTTACAGATTCGAGGGCACGGGACCCTCGCATGCAGAGGTGGGCCCGAATTATGGCCCGTACTAGAGTGGGTAGAGGGAAGGTAAAGTTTGGTGACCCATTCTTTTGATGGTTAAGAGATCAGCTCCTCATGGTGGAGGACTATGCATATGCGGGCACTAACTTCAGTGGTGACCCTGACCTACTGCTCCCACCTGGCGGACACTGGGGTGACATCAGTAAGAAACAAAAGACCCTAAAATGGAAATAGTGTTTTTATGTTTTTGATGTTTTATATTTTTTATGTTTAGTAATGAGACTTGAATGTTTTCATGCAGACCTTAGAGCAGGACGACCTGGGGGAGCCTCCCCACTGAACAGGCGAGTCGGAGCCTATTTTGTACCATAGGGTGACAATGTGACAGGTGAGTTAGAGGAGAACCTGGAGAGGTTGACTCTAAACATCCCTAACGCTTCTATCAATGACCTCCCACTAAGGTATCAGAGGCCTATAGCAGGGGTACCAGGTCGCTTTAGCAGACTACTACGTAGAGTAGCCCGGGAAGTGATGTGTTACCATGAGCATCATTAGACGATGAATGCATGATGTATCCACTGAAAGCTAATAGCTTCAGGATTTTTGTATGGTGATTTTTTACCTGAAATCCTACGTGCTTCAGATGAGGTCTCATGAGCTATTTTTTGTAAAACATGTTCATATATATATATATATATAGACTTTTACTTGGTGTTTATATGTCTCAAATGGTGAATGTATTTTACATGTGTTTTATGTGCCTTTGATAGTTTATTTACAATGAATGATGTTTGATTGTCATGTCATGAATGGGAAATATTCCAATCTAGGATGTAATTATCCAATGAGTTAGCAACTACATTATGTTCCCTAGGGATATGCCTATAGGTGATAGTTTCAAATGACCTTTCCAACAAACGTACCCTCTGGAAGAGATGGAGAAGCACAGGATTCCTAATGGTATAAACATGTTTTAGATGACAAACCACAAGTTGAAAGTCCATAAATACTACCAAGTTGCGAACATCTTGGGAGGTAGCTTCAATCAGAAGACCTATGACTGCTCGATACTCAACTATATTGTTGGTAGCGGGACCAATACAAACCGCTCTTGAACTGACAAAATCATAAGCTAGGAAATAGAGAACCCAAGAAGCTAAGGAAAGATTCAAAGTGTGGTGGCAAGCACCATCACCGAAGCTGTAGAAAACCATTTGCTCTGCATGACCAAAACATGGTATAAACAGATACGGACACTAAACTCAAAACCATATTGAAAATACTTAAGCACACTAAAAGTCAAGTAATATACATATATACAAGATACTATCCAAGAGAGATCTAGGAATAGTACCTCTTCAGGTACAACCCATTGCGAGGTTGTCCTAAAGGGATTCCATCATAGTCTACGAGCTCGTAGGCCCCTTTCTCTAAAACTTTGGAAATAACGAAAGGACCGTACCACATGGATTTGAACTTTCCTTTCCATAGTTTGTCATATCTATGATCGTAAGTCAAAACTAGGTCACCCTCATTAAAGGCACGAGGTTGGACAGACTTGTCATACTGCGCCTTAACGCGTATCTTGAGTGCCTCATTATCCAAGGTAGCATCTCTCCTAGTTTCGTCAAGGTAGTTCAAGTATAAAAATATCTCTTCCTCTGTGGAAGTGTCTGGGAGAATTTCGATGGCAAGTTTCAAGGATGGAATCTGACATTGAATCCACAAGACAGGTTATTTTCCATAGACAAGTCCTGTAAACCCAAAGAGCAGAGAAAAGTATATGGTGCCAGTTGGATTTATGGTCTCCAACCATCCGACGAAGCATCCTTTTCAAAACCTTGTTAATGGTCTCTACCTGACCATTAGCTTGCGGATAATAGGGCATAGAGTTTTCATGACAAAAACCTAGCTTGGCACTTAGTTCCTCCATCATTTTATTATGGAAATGTGATCCATGATCAGTAACTATGCATTGCGGGACTCTGAGTCTAGCTATCACATGATTGAACAAGAAGAGAGCGGCAGTCTTACCGTCTTCTGCATATGTAGGCATGGCCTCAGCCCACTTTGTAACATAGTCAATGGCTATGATGATGTAACCATGCCCCCCGGCTGAGGTAGGCTTACAATGCATATAATCAAATCCCCATTTGGAAAAAGGGCCAATGGCAATGACGGGGTGTAGCAGAGTAGGATGAGTGCACTTTTTTGGATAAAAATGTTGACAGGGTGGGAATTTATTAATGGTCTCGTGACAATATTTAAAGACTGAAGGCTAGAAATAGCCATCACAAAGGATTTTCTGGGCTGTAGCCATCCCAGATAAATTACAACCATATGCTCCAGAGTGGCAATCATTCAACACTTGTTCAACTTCCTCGTGGGTAAGGCATCGTCGGAGAATGGAATCGATACCATGTCTATACAAAGTGTCATTCAAGATGAGGTAGTATTTTTCATGGTGACAGATATGGCGGTGATCGTCACGGGATAGATTTGGTGAAATATTTTTTTTTGGAGATAAATGAGAAAATCTACATACCATGGGTCAGTAGTGCTTATTAGAAACATGAATTCATTCGGAAATGAATGATTGGGCTCAGATTCCATTGAAGCATAGGAAAGATCACACATGAGCTTGGCAAAGACCAAGGATTTCTTTGATGTGGATTTGGAAAATTCTAGATCAAACTCTTGTATTATGACTATCCATTGGGATTACTTGCCCCCAAGCACTTGATGAGTTAGGATGTAATGCATAGGGTTCTGGTATGCCAATACGGTGGTTATGCGAAGAAAAATGTAGTGACAAAAATTTTGAACAACAATGACCGTGGCCAATGATAATTTCTCCATGCGTGAATATCGGGTTTCAGAATCTATTAGATTCTTACTAGCATAGTAGATCACGTGCTCCTGACCGTCGGGATTTTCCTGCACCAAAACCATAGCGATGGTAGTAGTGGAGGCAGCAATATATAGGAGAAAATCCTTTGAATAATTTGGGGGGTGTATCACAAGTGAATGAGTCAGAGCGTGTTTAATATTATCAAAGGCTCATTGGGCTTGGTCATCCCAATAGGACAGAGTGTACTTCTTAAGGAGACGCATGTAACCATGTGTTTTCTCTACAAAATTGCACACGAAACGATGGAGAAATTTTTCCTTCCCTTGCAAACTTTGGAGTTCGAGAAGGTTGGTTGGGGCTGATAGAGCTAAAATAGCGGTAATTTTCAATGGATCTATCTAGATTCCATCCTTAGAAACCACAAAACCTAAAATGCATCTTGTCTCAACACAGAAAACACATTTATGAGGATTTGAAGAAAGTATGGGCAAAATATGACCGTAAAGGAAAAATCTTTCAATCAAATATATTCACACAAATAGTACCATTATAGAGTACAAAGAAGAATGCCACCTCAATGAGATATTTGATCTAGATTCTAACACCTTGCATGGTGACTAGGCTAGGAAATCTTATCCAAAATCCCTTAGTCATCATTTAGGATAAATCACTAATATCCTAAATAATAATTACAATAATGGTGACATTTAAACTATGTGATTGATAATGTAAGCCATAAGGATAATTTCCCCCTCTCAATCACAAGTATATGTATCTATATCAACTAATCAATAAACACTAATGGAAAAGTTGATATGATGGATCTTTTAGAATCCTTCCTTTGTGCTTCAATGAAAAATCTTCCTGTAAAACCGTCAATCTGAATGGTTCATCTGAAATGAACTGAAATCTTGGAGTGAACAACTTCCATGTCTAAACAATCCATGTATGCTTGACAATTTCATCATTTTCCAAATGATTTAGCTAGAAGAGGCTGGCATCTTCTGCTAATTGGTCTCAATGCATCATGATTCTACCATCCATAGACTGTTGTTTTCATTAGTCTGCCATCTACAGACTATTTTGAGTTTGCCATTTGCAAACTATAGTTCTTCATCTGCAATTTTGGATTTTGCCACCTGCAAACTATTGTTTCCTTTTGAAATTTGGAGTCTGCCATCTATAGACTATTGTTGTTTCCCATCTTGATATTTGGAGTCTGCCATATACAGATTATTGTTGTTGAAACTTGAAGTCTAAAAACCATCATCAATATTCCCCCCTTTGTCAGTTGAAAGGTAAGAAGATATGGGTTGTCATGTGGTTCACCCTTAACCAGTTCATCATTGTATTTTGTAAATGTACCCCCCCCTTAAGATGCAAGAGAGTACCATTTAGATTTAAACTCAAAGTGGGCATGTGAAAACGTCACATGTTATCTCATCCCATGAGGGCCATGCTCAAAAGCTATGCCATAAGGGCACCACTGGAGTTATATTCTATCAAGTTCTACAAGATGAGTCTTTACTCAAGATTGAATTCTTCGGTAAGACTTATGCAACTTCGTGGTTGTCGATGTCCATTCCCAAAGATTGATCCACCCATAGTGAATTTTTAACCTTGCGGGTTTGTTTCTCTTGGAACACTTTTTTGATGAATGATTCTTCTTGCCACAATGTTGACAAGGATTGATATCAAAACAATTTGTCTCCAAATGACCAACTCGATGACAATGTTGGCATTCAGGAATTTCTTCCATGTGATTTTCATCAGCTTGTTGATTAGCTTCTTCATGGAATTTTTTATTGGATTCTTCATTTATGAATCCTGCACTCACAAACTGAATTGGTTTGGAGTATTCTGGAATATGAAAATTCACATCTTTTTCAGATCCAAGTCCTTTTCTTTGTCTATTGTATTTAATTTATTCCCAAGGTCTAATGATGGGCTTGGAAAGATAATTTTGAAGTTGTTGCTTTGACATCATTTGAGGTTGTTTTTCTACATGTTGTTGAGTCTTTGAAATGTTTTCTTTATTGAACTTGAAAGAAAATGCATGAACTGTAGGTTCATGAATACCTTCATCTTCATCTTCATTTTTTTTTCTGAAGTTGGCTCACTGAATTGTGTCTACACTGAATGTTGATTATAATCATCATGATCGTAATCAAATAGAGGGTTTTGATGAAGAAAGACTTGTTCAAATTGCTTCATTGATTCCTAATTTTTGAGATTGCATATTTCATCATTGAGTAGTTGGGATTGTGCTTGAAGAAGTTGAAATTTTGCTTGTTGTAGTGCCCCACATTTTGACTTAGGCATATTTATCACTCAGACTTATTACATTGTATTTACTTATTATTTGTGGACTCAACTATACTTCGTAAACTATATTTTGGCATGTTATATGTGATTATTTACTGATGTTATGATGTTATCAGGATTATGCTCTAATTATGATATTATGATGTTGTCATGCTTATACTTATGCTTTGATTATGATGTTATGATGATTATCATTTATATGAAATTATTGTGCTTATGCGATTACCATGCGGTAGTCGTCATCAGATTCATTTATTTCATAACAAAAACATATATTTGATTGTAATCCTTGATATGATGTGATATGTATGATGTGGTACATGGGCACCCATCCATGATGCAATTGATTTTATGATTTTATGTGATGAAAGGAAATAATGTTGATAATATGGACCAGCTATTGATTTAATATTGTTATGAATGCATGTTTGCATAGTGCTAACCTACATGGTACAGGGGCTATGTGATAGCCAAGTGTGTGATGCAAAGTATGACTTAATACATATCTTGAAGAGAGCCTTAATTGTTAAGTGATGGTATGATGACACGTACCAATAAACTCGATAGCAACGCAGTATGGTTTGATGGAGTATAAACCCAGTATGTTGAGAGGGATGGATGTATTTCCCACCCTATGTCACTTTGATACCCGAGGTCGTGGGAGGGAAGTGTTGAGACACGCTCCCCAAGTTGTTGTGATGACTATGGTCGGATGCCTGCTAGGAGAGGCTAGGTCTGCCAATTAGCCAACGCTACCGCTCTCAGGTTCTGTATGGGAAGGTCAGTACAGCTGGCATCCACTTTGTACTAGCAGAGGAAGGAAAGGGAGGATGCAAACGTAGGTTAGGATGGTTTGACATATTAGTTATTATTGTTGAGTGTTGGGCATTTATGATACTGGATTAGTGATGGTAGGTACCAATCTTAATTGACTGATTAATAAGAACATAACTGTTAAATAACTCTGAATGTCAAAGAAATCATATTATATCTATATATTTGTCTTGTTGCGTGAAATATTATTTGTATCAACTAGAATTTAGGTGTTTTGGTTATAGTACATGTGCAACCTGTGCATGTACTGGCCATGCATGCACACCTCACACATGCACGCTAGTATGAATATACAATTATGTAATATGTCAGATAATCACATAAGTTGTAATAAGCAACCAAATATTTGTGTAGTGATCAATTCTGATAATGGATGTTTAAGTTGTTAGGGCATGTGGATGAATGAGTCAACAAAATTATTTGTGTAAAACGATTAAGAGAAGTATTGTCCCTATGAAATATTAATTGAAAAACATTAACCTTGGATAGTTGGATGGGTTAACTAAGTAATTGTGATTTATTTAAATCTGTAAATATACCTTATTTATTAAGAAACAATGTGCGAGGGGACTTAACAATAAACATAAACATGGTGATGTTATTATTTTAATCAATTAATAATAATACTACAATTAATTATTTGTTGATTAATAATATTAATTATTATTTTATTTCTGTTATTATTATCTATTATTATTATTGTATATTATTGGTGTTTATTATTAAGTACTTATTATTAAGTTAGTA
>LPNX010548417.1:384445-399064 GCA_001517045.1 Pseudotsuga menziesii
AACTGGAGGAGGGGGTTAACTCCAGAGGAAGAATTACACGCGAGAACAAGGAAGTTGCTATCGATTTTAACGGCACGTGGGCTTGGGGGCTAGGAAACCCGTCGGTTTCCTAGGGCCAGCAGGTTCAACGCTGGTCGGCAGGGTGGATCATTCGAATTGGCATCAAGGCTCAGACGAGGCTCAGATGAGGGGGAGGCAAGGCTACAGGAGTAAGGATTTAGGGACTATCTTCAGCTTGCTTAAAGTTCAAGTATTTTTCTGTGTAACCCTATCGTTAATGCACAGATAAACGAATCCTGAAAATCAGAATAAGAATAAATGTCATTTTGCTGTAAATAGTTAATGGCCAGTAAATAGCTAATAGCCAAACTATTAGGTGTTAAATTCTTGTGTCAAAAGAATAAATTTTGTTTTATCATTTTTTTTTACTAAGTACTCCTAAACTAGAAATACTTACCTGCTAGGAGAATTAGACAAACTTGCAAATAAACAGATGCATACAGACCCATATACATCTTGAAAATGTCATTTACATATTTTAGAAAGAAAGGGAGGAAGGTTACATATTCAGACTTAGTGCTCTGCCCGGCAAGCTAAGCACTACACTTGCGACACTTGCAAACAAGTTACCATTGATTAAAGAGTTGATTTGTTGAGTATGACTGTGTTATTTGCAGTAGTGATTATCATATTTTTTAGTAACTCTAACAATTCTAGAATTTGCTCCATTTTAAAAACACTTGAAATTCTCACTCGCTTGAACTTGTTTGTTTTTACGCTCGCTTGAATTTATTTCACAATCACTTGATTATATGCCAATTTTAGGGTCTCGTGCACAACAGATTATGCACCCCAAAATATGTTTTTACAATGATTGATGGACACAAAGAATGAAGGGTGTCATGTACAACCGATCATGCACCTCAAAAAGATGACTTTTACAATGATTTGACTCAATTAAGAGTTTTCTTGCGAAAATATTTAAATATTTCAGGAGTGACGGTTTCAACCGAAAATGCACTCAATTACAAATTCAACTTTGCTTGATTTCAAAATGACAAGTAAACTTACAAAATAACTATTTGTAAGTATATCACTCAATTGACGTTTGATTTCAAAGTTGAATTGATCTAGATTAATGTTGATATTGATTGATTGCTTGAAGATGAGCGGTAGCTGCTTGATTGCTTGTGCTTTCTTTGTATTTGAATATCATCAATTGATTACTTGTGATTGAATTGCAAAAACTGCAATTGTGTTTATGTCAAAACTAGACAATAAAGGATATAAAATTCCATGAAGAAATTCACCATCACACAAGCACAAATTGTCTTTAAATCCCCTTATTCAATTTCAGGACGAATCCTTCAAACCCCCTTATATAGTACAAAGAAGAATTCCACCTCAATGAGATATTTGATCTAGATTCTAACACCTTGCATGGTGACTAGGCTAGGCAATCTTATCCAAAATCCCTTAGTCATCATTTAGGATAAATCACTAATATCCGAAATAATAATTACAATAATGGTGACATTTAAACTATGTGATTGCTAATGTAAGCCATAAGGCTAACAGTATTGAGCCGTATATTATAATGACCGCATCTCAGGAAAATGTCTCTAATATGACCGAGGTGGTCCTCCCGTCGCTGTGAATGAGCAAGGAGGTCATCAAGGTACGGTTCAACAATATGTTTTATATCGTGAAACGCATAGGACATGGCACATTGGAAAGTGGCTCCAGCGTTTTTTAGGCCAAATGGTAACTTCCTATATGCAAAGATTCCCCATGGACAAATGAATTTCATATTGTGCTAATCAGTGGGTAAAATCTCAACTTGATTATAACCTGAAAGGCCATCCATAAATGAGAAGATGACACTTCTGGCACAGTTGTCGATAATCTGGTCGATATGCGGAGTGGGAAAGTTGTCCTTGGGACAAGATTTGTTCAAATATCTGAGATCGATGCAGACTCTAATGGTGCCCTATTTTTTATTGATAGGGATGATTTTTGAGACCCATTCCATTAGGGGTACAGGATAAATAAACCCAACTTTGAGAATTTTCTCTATTTCAGCTTTAATAGCTGTGGCCTTCCATGGATGGACTTGCCTTAGTTTTTTCCTGACAGGTTTAGTAGTGGGATAGGTTTTTATTTCATGGACCACAATGGATGGGTCTATCCCTAGGATTTATTCATAATACCAGGAAAAAATATAGTGAAACTCTTTGAAAAGTTCCCTATATGCTTCAGATTCTTCTGCCGAGCAATTCTTCCCCACATGAACATGCTCAAGGGTACCAGGATTGGCTGATATGTTAATTGGATTTGTTTGAGTAATGTTGCATAGGTTTCCTTTAGAATATATGTCTTGCAAAAATATAGGAGTTTGAGGTGTGTTGACAATATCAGTGGAAAAAGGGATGCAAAATCATGGTCTACCGAACTAGTGTTGGGGAGGAACGAGGATTGATGATGATGATCCTCCCAAATAGGCTCATTGATACTCGTGATATTTATAATGGACTCATTGAAAGGAAAATTATTGGAGAGATAATCCAGAATAGGAATAGAGGGTTCTAACCAGTAGGGCAGGTGGTAACGGTCCGAAGCCACCAAATGAAGTTCATCAATGTGGTCATCAGAAAGGGTTTGAATGACAATGTACATTTCTTCATGCGGACTCAACGAGGTGGACTCAACAATTTGTTTTCCCTTTCAATCATAATCAAATGATGAAATCATATTCAGTGTCATTGTATTTGTGTTAGGAGGAGTGGATGGAAAAATCCCCATAAGGGACGAATCCTTCAAAATGCCTACCCCAATCGACTACTAAGGTGGTGGGGATTTCCCTAACATAGGGATGTTATTATCTGTAGAGGTAGTAACATCCGGTGTACATAAATCAAGCTAGTCAATAGTGACAATTCTCTCTAGATGCAGAAATTGGACAATTCAAAATACCATCGAAGTGACAACAGTCATCGCATAAAACGAATTTCTTCCTAGAAGGAGGTTGTAATCTAACGAGGCGTCTACTACTTCTACTTGAATAGAAACAACTTTTCCCCCAATCTCAAGTGAAAGAGCTGGTATGAGACCATGGTACTGGAAACCTTGTCCATCAAAGCCTTTCAGAGTCGTACGTGATGTTACAAGCTCGAGAGAGCCAATAGCTTTCCAACAAGACAGAGACAAAATCGAAGTTGAAGCTCCTTCATTTAAGACAGTTCTAAAGACCTTTTTTCTGACTACTTTCATTATGATTTGGAAAGCGAGTTTGTGAGGTAGTCTAGACTGATAGTTCTTGACATTGAAATGAATCAAATTAGTATTGTCCGGGTCTAAAGCTCCTAACGCAGTTAACAAGTTTTTGCGTTGTGTAGGACAACTTTGGAGTACTTCCAAGGTAGACATTGCACATGGTGCTTGAGCGAGGTCTTCAACTACATTATAAAATTGAGTAGCTCAGGAATTAGGGTTAAAAACAACCTTTCTAAGAGTACTCTTAGGTGGACACAAAACCATGTCGAGATTAGGCTTATCTATGGTTAGGAGAACCGTAGACGAGGATTCCGGAGAACCAGTAGAGGGATATTTTCCTGAAGAAGAATTGTCTTCTTTCTTTTCTGTGGGTTTTTCATAACTCTGAATTCAAGTTTGCAAACTAATAGTATCCGAGGACATCATGTGAATTTCATATTAAGAACTAGAGTTTCCCTGATTAGACATGTGGTCTATCAGTTGTTTTTTAGAGGGAAAAGGATCTGTGAGAACTGCGAGTGCGGGATTAGTTTTCAAAAATTGAGTGATTTCTTCCCGACGAGGACACTCTTTTGTGAAATTGTCACCTCTGCATAGCGGGCATGGATATTTTGATTTTATTTTCCCTTTATCGTTATCATTGGTGGTTGGTTTTGGATTCTCTTGTTGGTTTCCGGGTTTTTTTTTTTGGCTTTACCTTTCTTTTTATTGTTGTCGGGTGTTTGAATACTCTAAATAGAATTGAACTCAGTGAAAACCTTGGGAGTTGAAGGAGTAGGGGTGGGATTCTGGGGTTTCTTGGTAGGTTTTGCTGCTGATGGGGACTAGATTGAACCAACAATCCCATCAACAGGGACTTCTACTGGTGGATTTACAGGATCGGTTCTTGGGCGAGGGGCTTGAGGGATCAAGTCATACAAAGTTTTGGACTGGGAATATACCAAGTCTAGATATTGGGCTCGACTAATGGCTTTCTCGTCAGTGATGGCACCACCCATATCCACATCTCAGGCAATTGGAGGCAAGAAATATTTAGTAAGCCAATCAGCTAACAACTGATCCAGGATAGGAGCCTTAATAAGTCTTCTCCACCTTCTCCGCCTTCTCCACTCATGGATATGATCGGATATGCGGGTGGAGGTATTCTATCATAGAGAAGGTAAAAGATCAGTTCCCATTTCATAACAGATAGGAAGATGAAAGTGTGTAAGAAACACAGTTGCCAACGAGCCAAAATCCACAAATGAATCTTGCAAAAGTTCAAAGTACCATTTTGCGGCTGTACCAGTCAAAGTTCGCTAAAATATTCTTAAACAAACTGAATCATCCATAAGGGAGTTTGGAGAGCACCACAAATGGAATGCCATGAAATGGTTTTTCAGATCATCTCCCTGCTTCCCATCGAATTTTGGAATGTCTGATGGTAACTTTACCAGAATGGGAGGCCATGAGGGGTTATGTCAAATGGGATCATTAATCAACTTGGACAAATCAGGCAAGTCCAAGGTTGCTAGGAAAGGTAATTGACGATTAGGTTGCACATACTAGTAATATTAATATGGCATATAAGTACCAGTAGGACCATAGGTAGATTGATAGATAGGTTGTTGTGATGGAGAACTATCGGAAGATCCACCCACAGGGGGTTGATTTCTGGGATCAGGACCATTAGGACCATCGAGGCCTCTAAGACCACCAGAACCATTGGGACCACCAGGACCACCAGGATCACCTGAACCACCAGGAGGTCAGATCCTCTGGGACCCCTGGAAGGTAAACCTTTGGAGCGTCAGAACCATTAGGAGGAGGGCCATCAGACCCTCCGGGATGATTAGGAGGGAAGCCACTAGGCCCCCCAGGACCACTAGGACCATTAGGAAGATAAGGAGGAAAGCCACCATGCCCTCCAGGACCATTAGGACCCCTAGGGGGAGGACCTCCATAAGGTGGTCCTCTGGTACCCCCCACAGTATGTATCGGTATCCCCCCCATAGTTGGCATGTAGGACAAGTTAGGTTGCCCCCATGGCGTGAAAGTATTACTAGGATATGGAATTCCAGCATAAGATATTCATATAGGGTTGGGTTGATAATTAATGTTTCCTATAGGTACTTGATTTGCTGTGTAACCATACACCCAAGAGGTTTGATTGGTTACAGGTTGTGCCCCCAAGGGCTGACCTGGACTAGATGGGGGGTTAACCACATTTGTGTGGGTAGGAGGGACATAAACTATAGATTTCTCTATACTAGAGGTCTGTCCATGACTAGGTACAATTCCGGTGACAGATAACGTAGGTCGTGCCGGGGGTTTCCCCCCCGACACTAGAAGGTATTGATGAAATAGGAATTGGATGTTGAGCCCCAGGTACGAAAGACCCGGGAGGATTAGGAACAAAAATAATATGGCAGGTGGTGGGGTTGGTAGTTTGACCTGGATTATGTGGAGTCACAGTGCGATCTCAAGTTGGTTCAATGGGTCTCATAGAATCGGCAAGCGAACGATATCCCACAGTAACAACTGCAGAACAAGGTGATGGTGTGCCCAATATGTTATTTATTTTCTTCTCAATTTCTTGTGCATGAAGAATAGATGCCTGGTATTTTCTACATTCTTCTTCATTTGGTGAAACTTTAGAAAATTTTAAACGGGTTCCAAATGAGGCAATGGCTTGTCCTATAGAGGTATCCCAAAATGGAGCATTGGTACCATAATCTGGACGGGTAGTGTTACCACCTAAGTTGTACTTAGTGGTTTTTATCAAGTGAGCCCAGTGAACCGGACAGGGCTAACTTGTTCGGACTTCAAAAAGACCTTTGGAAGTACTTCTGGGAAGTGCTTGTTGTACTATATCACATGTTCATACCCCATGAGGGAGTTGTAATAAAT
This sequence comes from Pseudotsuga menziesii, assembly GCA_001517045.1. Classification (NCBI taxonomy): domain Eukaryota; kingdom Viridiplantae; phylum Streptophyta; class Pinopsida; order Pinales; family Pinaceae; genus Pseudotsuga; species Pseudotsuga menziesii. The sequence continues at coordinate 390,608 of LPNX010548417.1, forward strand.
GTTCTAGCATGATAGTGTCTGTAAAAGAATCGGTCTCTTAGACTTCATTTTTCAATCCGATCAGCCCAGGGTGTTTTTTCCCTTGGTTATTATTGGTTGTTGAATAAACGACTGATAATTTCTGAGTTTTTCACTCCATACCTCCAAAGTCGAGGTGGTCGGCTTGGCATTTGTGCCTATTGAGGTTATTAGAGTCTATGTGTCAATGTGTAAGCATGCTAGACATCATTTTTGAGTCATATGAACATGTCTAAGTCCCCCTAGGTGTTTTTCAATTTTTCAATTTTTGAGTTTTTTTCAGTGTTTTTTTTAAATTTTAATTTTTCCAAAACTTAGGCTATTTTTTAATAGCTTAATTGGAAAAATTGAGTCTGTAATAAAAGTGGGCCAAATAATTAGTTTCAGTCATGTAGGTGCTCATTTTGAAGCTAAGAGCACCATGTAAACCCATGCACCCACTTTTTCCTAAGTTTTGTGTGATCTTCCATCACTCAGGCCAGAAAGCCCCAAAAATCAATTATTGATTATTTTAATTAATAAATTGATGAATAATGGAGCAAATACAAAATCAATAACTCAATGGATTCTCAACCGATTTGACTGAAATCAATCAGATCTGGAGCTGATCTACAGTGGTCTTCATGAGGAATTGCACCCCCCCTCTCTCTTCAACACGTTTTGGCTCTCCTGGATGCTCTGTGGGCCGATGTGTCAGTGTATGGGTTGATGTGTCAGCCAGATCAGGGCCCCGGTTGACAAGTAGGCTCAGTTCAGCCTCATTTCTTCATTGATGAGCTATCCATCAGAGGATTTCACTTGATTCCATGAGGAATTGCGCCCCCCCTTGGCTAGATGGCCTGCAATTTGTATAAATCAAGGCACAGCTTCCTCTTCCAAGCTAGTTAGAGCTGGACTGAAGGGCTTGCCATTGTAAACTGTGTACTGATATTATTTTGTTGAATAAAAAAAAGCTTTGGAGGCTCAATTGTGGAGTATCTTTCATGTGTGGATTGTCATTGTCTTGCTGCAATCGAGGTGAAACTGCTATTTTTCCATTTTTTTGCACTTAATTATTGTCTGCCTGAATGGTTTCTTAAATCATAAGGATAGATCATTGTAAGTAAGCTTACTTACTTTCTATTTTCTGCATATGTTTGAATGAGTTAATACATGTATGTTAAATAAGGTTATTTGCATACTGTATCATCCCTTTCTCATATGTATCTTCAGATCTGATAGTTCTGTATGCAGGAATTGTGTTGTAGATTACAGGTTTGCCGTAGCTAGAAGATATATGGTTCATGTTTGATTCCATTGATTTCCAGCAGAGATTGCTAAGATCGTGCCCCTCGGTGCTTCTCTACCAAGGTCCCTCTGCAGATCTGCTTCAACAACAAGCACCTTTCTTCCCCTTTCTCTCCTTTAAAATTATTAAACTTCCTTCAAACTGGTTACTTTAAGGTCTCTTTTTAAATATGATCTATCTCATAAATAAAAGAATACATAGATCTAATTATCAAGATCCCTTCAATTTTCTACATCTTAGTTTCACTGTGCACATAAAGTTCAATTTCAAGAGATCTAGCTAAAATTGCCTTAGTTTCGCAAGTAGTTTATTGAAAAATTCATAGCTTGCTGTTAAGGTAGTTTCATTTTCTGTTCAATAATTTCAATATTCTGCAATATCAGTGCTGTTAATTGGCTGCACAAACAGAAGGCCAAGACCCCAAGGAAAGCTTGCTTTCCTTGGTTCCATTTTCGTCAGTTTAACTAGTTCAATTTCATTCATTTTTTGAGATAAGCTAGGCTGACCCAAAGGAACTCTTAAAGTGCTTTGGGGATTTTTTTATTGTAATTCATTCGCTATCATTTAGCAGGTCTGACAGAGAAGAAAATAATCTGCTGTCCAAAGTGGTTTTTGGAGCGCTCAAATCCCCCCAGGGGGCTCTCTTTCGTCACATAATTTGTAATTGTTTTGCATAAACTGTAATATCTTGGTTTCAGCCTGTATAAGGACCAAGAAAGCTCTATTTTATCAGTGCTTTGATATTGTAACCTCTATAATAAAATCATCCTTTGAATAGGCTCTTTCGAGCCCATTCCCCACCCCCCCTGGGGGGATTCTTGTCGGTGCCTTTTTTGTCTTTTTCTGCTTATTTCCTTTTACTAGAATTTATCTGATTGGTAGGGTAGTATATTTGATCTTGTTGTTAATTACATATTCCATATCTTATTTTCAAAATTAATCATAATACTTACCCCACGATTTCCCGAGTGACACGCAAGGGGAAAGAGATTCGTGGTAGGATTAATCAGAAAACCACATTTGTGTAGTTGTGTTATTTTCTCATCTTTTTTTTATCAGCATATTAAAATTAACCCCTCGTTGATTCCCCAATTGAGATCCACTTGGATAAAAAGAGGTTCTTGGAGGCTTTTCTTTTAAGCAAGAACACATCTTTTAAAACTTATTAAAATTTACAAGACTCCAGTGTGTATGCTCTGCACTTGGCTGCGGTTCGTTCGATCAGTCAAGCTGTATCAAAAGCACTTGGGTGACTAGCATAATTAGGACTCACCTTCCCCAATTAACAAACCATCAGGTGAAAATCCAACACCTCGATCAAACCTTTATGGTGGCAAAATACCCAAAGGAAGCGGGAACCTACTGAAAAGTGACCTCGGGGCGTCGATCTCTGTCACACCCTAATGGGTGCGTTACGAACACAGCCCCAGAGACTCCATTTAAGCCCACATATTCCTTGCGGGTAGCCGTATAGGCTTTGTTTTGGACATACTCCAAGTACTCTCGGGTATATCTGGAGTCCCCCTTAAGCCTAATTTAAACAACTCATACTCCAATTTTAACTTAAAAAGTACCAAGATGCAATCGCAAAACATTTATTCCAGACACATGCAAGCACACTGATCTTTTTTGACTCCATTTTTAAGGCACTGGTCTTTTTCTGCTTCATATATATATTGTGTATCAACTTTGTGCTTTCGTGTGTATCTTCGTATCTTGTCATCTTGATTGCTTATAGTTAAAATATTCAAACTCCTAAATAACTGATTCAGTACAACATCATTACACTAAGAAATCATCCTTAGTAACTTAATAGGGTCTACCCCCCTTGGCTTCGTTAGGAGTTGAGCCTAAACGAAGGAGTCAAGAACAAGGTGACAGCCTTGACTCGAGACTTGCCCCCAAGGACACACCGAGTGGATTGAATATTTCTGCCACGTGATCCAGGTGTGTGAAAAGGCGGCAACACTTTTTGGCGCCGTTGCCGGGGATAAATCTTTTTATTCCCGAGTACGACTTAGCTTAACTTTTTTCTAAACAACTAAAAAGATAAAAAACTTTTGATTGATCTAGTATTTAAAAAAAAAACATAAAAATTAAAACTCGATCCATCTAGCGACTCCACTGTCTAACATCCCTTCAAGAATTTCTACCCGAAGAAACCGCCGACAATTATTCAATCCTCTCCCTGATCCTGAAAGGTTTATTAGGGAAAGATTGAATAGGAAGACTTCTCGTAGAAACCTTGAAGTTTTAGGAGACCAATCCTTCTCAGATATCCATAACATATTTGTAGAGAGTCATGTTCACTAATATCAAGAAATGATGGAATTTTTCAAACCCCTTGACTTTTCTCAGATAGCAGGTGCTCCTAATTCCGAATGATGCGATCAAGAAGCTCCCCAATTTTGAGGGAAATAATGCCATCACTGCCAAGTCTCACCTCAGAAAGTTCGAAAGGCACCTTGCCAGTTATTGCAATGATGTTGCCCATAACCATGATGATGTCAAAATGACGCTCTTTGCTTTATCCTTGGAAGATGATGCTGAAGAATGGTACTACAACCTAGATGATGATTCATATAAAACCCTTAATGAATTCCTAGCAGGATTTAAGAAGAAGTGGGGGGAAAAGAAAGAACCAAGACATTTGCTCGCTTCCCTGCATAATATAAAGAAGATGGAGAATGAAACCATAGATGAATTTAATACTAAGTTTGAGCGTGTGGTTGCGGATCTCCCTAGAGACATCAAGCCAAGTGATGCCTCCATCTTGATATCCTACATCGAAGCTTTCACTGGTGTTTTGAGATACCAATTAAGGGATAAAGAGCTAGTCGATCTAAAAACTGCTCAAGATCTGGCCGAGAAAATAGAAAGGAATATGCAATCTTCAGGCAAGTCCAACATTCTAGGTTACACTAGGGGAAACACTTCGTACAACAAAGAAAAGGGAAAGGCCATTGAGTTAGAGGAAAAGGAAACCTCTAAAGACCCCATGGAAAAGATAGCTAGCATGTTGGAAGAGGTGATGACTACTCAGAACCAATTCAGGGCAGAACAATCTATGCAAATGAATAAAATCCAAGACAGAATAGTCACACTGGAGGAAATAATGGACCTAAGAATTTTCAGCCAAAACAAAGTCAAGTGTATCAAAGGAAGTATCCTCAGTAAGAGCCTAGGATTCCAAACCAGTTAGACTCAACTAACCTGGTAGAAGAAGTAATTCCATGGTGTAGACCTTGTGAGCAATTCCACCCAGAAAGTACTTGCTACATAGCAAACCAGATTATAGAACATGGGATGGCAGAGGTCAGTAATCAGGAAACAACATCAGGCGAGTCTGATCATGTGTACATGGTAGGCCGAACCTATCCTCTATCAAACCAGCATTGGCAGCAGGCCACGGATTATGGTTTCGAAAAGCAATCACCGTCTAAATAGTACAATCCTGAGGATGAAACCATTGCAGAATCTTATAGTGAAACTTATGATGAAAACTGTGATATACATGATGGAAGTCCTATGTGTTCTCCATATAATAATGATAGTCCTGAAGGTTCACTACCTTGTGACCTTTTCTCTGAAGAATATGAGTATGAAAATGAGGACAAGAATAGCTTGGAGCATGATACAAGTGACGAAGACTCCCTTATCCTCGACAAAGATGTTGATGAGGAATCCTGGACATTCATGGAAAATCCAGTCTGTGACATGAATAAAGAGGAAAATAATGAACCAGAAACTTTTGATGGTTTTGTTGATTTTTCTGTCTATGGCATATCTAAAGAAGAGAGCATGGACCATGTGGCCTTGGGAAACTTTGATATGAAAAAGGAGCATGCATTTTATCCATATGATCATTCAGAGTCATATCATGCAGAGCCGCACAAAGGTATCAATAATGAAGACATGGAGAAGCAGTGTTGTGAAAAGGCAGATGTGATGTAGTTATTAGAATATCAGTCTCAACTATCATCTTCACATGTAGAGTTTCCTCATGACTTGGAGCCGTTTGGGGCTTATACAATGAATTATCATCCGGTAAGCCCTGACAATCAGTATGATGGTGTGGTCAATCCGCCTCATCATTCCAATTTGTACATCAACCCTATCCAGTCATGGATAGAAGCAACCTGCGCAAGCACTTACCATTTTGGGAGGAAGTTTGACGACAGTATTCATGCCTATGATTTCCCATCCATCCCGCCCATTCTGAATCATCACGCAGGTTTACATTTTATGAATAAAGTATCCTTACTTTGGCTGGTAACCAAAGACAAGGAAATTTTTTTTTATGTCAATAAAATGCTTAGGTGGTTACATTGGATTTCTGATTACACTTAACCCTTTTTATATCATGTTTAGAGTAGGAAAATAAGCTCTTTGAAAGAGAGCATTTACTTTCTGCATTTCTATTTTTAGCTATACTAAAACTTTGCTTCTTTTAGTTAGTTACATCTATTTTGTTTAAATAAATCAGCTTAATGGTTCATTTGGTTTTTCATAAAACTTGTGCTACTGAGGTTTTTCTTGTCAAGTTGAGATGTTTTTGCAGGGTATATAAACCAGAGATTCTGGTGTTCTCGTATCCTCTCCTTGCCTTAAAGACAAGATCAAGCACACGTCCCACAGTTGGAGCCAGAATGTTACCACCTAAGTTGTACTTAGTGGTTTTTATCAAGTGAGCCCGATGAACCGGACAGGGCTAACTTGTTCAGACTTCAAAAAGACCTTTGGAAGTACTTCTGGGAAGTGCTTGTTGTACTATATCACATGTTCATACCCCATGAGGGAGTTGTAATAAATTTTCTAGCATGATAGTGTCTGTAAAAGACTCGATCTCTTAGACTTCATTTGTCAATTCGATCAGCCCAGGGTGTTTTTCCCCTTGGTTATTATTGGTTGTTGAATAAACGACTGATAAATTCTGAGTTTTTCACTCCATACCTCCAAAGTTGGGGTGGTCGGCTTGGCATTTGTGCCTATTGAGGTTATTAGAGTCTATGTGTCAATGTGTAAGCATGATAGACATCATTTTTGAGTCATATGAACATGTCTAAGTCCCCCTAGGTGTTTTTCAATTTTTCAATTTTTGAGTCTTTTCAGTGTTTTTTTAAAATTTTAATTTTTCCAAAACTTAGGCTATTTTTTAATAGTTTAATTGGAAAAATTGAGTCTGTAATAAAAGTGGGCCAAATAATCAGTTTCAGTCATGTAGGTGCTCATTTTGAAGCTAAGAGCACCATGTAAACCCATGGACCCACTTTTTCCTGAGTTTTGTGTGATCTTCCATCACTCAGGCCAGAAAGCCCCAAAAATCAATTATTGATTATTTTAATTAATAAATTGATGAATAATGAAGCAAATCCAAAATCAATAACTCAATGGATTCTCAACCGATTTGACTGAAATCAATCAGATCTGGAGCAGATTGACTGGATCTGACAAATCCTTGACTAAAGGAGGGGATCAAATCAGATCTGGAGCTGATCTACAGTGGTGTTCATGAGGAATTGCACCCCCCCTCTCTCTTCAACACGTCAGTGTATGGGTTGATGTGTCAGCTAGATCAGGCCCCCGGTTGACAAGTAGGCTCAGTTCAGCCTCATTTCTTCATTGATGAACTATCCATCAGAGGATTTCACTTGATTCCATGAGGAATTACGCCCCCCCTGGGCTAGATGGCCTACAATTTGTATAAATCAAGGCACAGCTTCCTCTTCCAAGCTAGTTAGTGCTGGACTGAAGGGCTTGCCATTGTAAACTGTGGACTGATCTTATTTTGTTGAATAAAGAAAATATTTGGAGGCTCAATTGTGGAGTATCTTTCATGTGTGGATTGTCATTGTCTTGCTGCAATCGAGGTGAAACTGCTATTTTTCCAGTTTTTTGCACTTAATTATTGTCTACCTGAATGGTTTCTTAAATCATAAGGATAGATCATTGTAAGTAAGCTTACTTACTTTCTATTTTCTGCATATGTTTGAATGAGTTAATACCTGTATGTTAAATAAGGTTATTTGCATACTGTATCATCCCTTTCTCATATGTATCTTCAGATTTGATAGTTCTGTATGCAGGAATTGTGTTGTAGCTTACAGGTTTTCCGTAGCTAGAAGATATATGGTTCAGGTTTGATTCCATTGATTTCCAGCAGATATTGCTAAGATCGTTCCCCTCAGTGCTTCTCTACCAAGGTCCCTCTGCAGATCTGCTTCAACAACAAGCACCTTTCTTCCCCTTTCTCTCCTTTAAAATTATTAAACTTCCTTCAAACTGGTTACTTTAAGGTCTCTTTTTAAATCTGATCTATCTCATAAAGAAAAGCATACATAGATCTAATTATCAATATCCCTTCAATTTTCTAGATCTTAGTTTCACTGTGCACATAAAGTTCAATTTCAAGAGATCTAGCTAAAATTGTCTTAGTTTCGCAAGTAGTTTATTGAAAAATTCATAGCTTGATGTTAAGGTAGTTTCATTTGCTGTTCAATAATTTCAATATTCTGCAATATCAGTGCTGTTAATTTGCTGCACAAACAGCAGGCCAAGATCCCAAGGAAATCTTGCTTTCCTTGGTTCCATTTTCGTCGGTTTAACTAGTTCAATTTCATTAATTTTTTGAGATAAGCTAGGCTGACCCAAAGGCACTCTTAAAGTGCTTTGGGGATTTTGTTATTCTAATTAATTCACTTTCATTTAGCAGGTCTGACAGAGAATAAAATAATCTGCTGTCCAAAGTGGCTTTTGGAGCGCTCAAATCCCCCCAGGGGGCTCTCTTTCGTCACATAATTTGTAATTGTTTTGCATAAACTGTAATATCTTGGTTTCAGCCTGTATAAGGACCAAGAAAGCTCTGTTTTATAAGTTCTTTGATATTGTAACCTCTATAATAAAATCATCCTTTGAATAGGCTCTTTCGAGCCCATTCCCCATCCCCCCTGGGGGGATTCGCGTCGGTGCCTTTTTTGTCTTTTTCTGCTTATTTCCTTTTACTAGAATTTATCTGATTGGTAGGGTAGTATATTTGATCTTTTTGTTAATTACATATTCCATATATTATTTTCAAAATTAATCATAATACTTACCCCATGATTTCCCGAGTGACCCGCAAGGGGAAAGAGATTCGTGGTAGGATTAATCAG